>VWYK01021450.1:220-18819 GCA_013399775.1 Semnornis frantzii | reverse complement strand
GGCCCAGAACTGGACATAGTGCTGTATAATTCAGAGAGGCCTGGAGAAGGCACCTCACAACATCATTTAGCCTTAGACAACAGACTTACTGCTGCATTACCCTTCACATACTGAGGAAGTTAAAAAACAATTACTAAAATCTGTTCCACTTGCATCATAAGCAATATTACAGGCCTCTTTTATTACTAAAGGTGACATATGTTTCACCCAGTCACAGAATCTCAGAACCAATCAAATTGGAAAAGACCTTCCTGATCATCAAGTCCAAGCTATTATCTGACACCTACACCACGGCACCAAGTCCCACATCCGATCTCTTTTTAAACACTTCCAGGGACGGGGACTCCACCACCTCCCTGGGCAGCCCATTCCAATGGCCAATCACACTTGCTGTGGAGAACTTCTTCCTAACATCCAGCCTAAACCTCCCCTGGTGCAGCTTGAGACTGTGTCCCCTCGCTCTGTCATTGGGTGCCTGGGAGAAGAGATCAAACCCCAACTGGTTATAACCTCCTTTCAAGATAGCTGTGAACAGTGATAAGGTCTCCTCTGAGCCTCCCTCTTCTCCAAGCTAAACAAACCTAGCTCACTCAGCCACTCCTCATAGGGCTTGTGCTCCAGCTCGCTCACCAGCCTTGTTTCCCTTTAACAGATCTCATTTTCCATTGCTCCCAACTTTGTCATATTTGAACCACTCAGGCTGAAATTTTCCATTTCCAGTGTCTCACTCAGGCTGTCATGGTATTTTAGAATTTGCACCAAAATGGTTTAAGACTCTTTAAAAGAAAAACATAATCGAATAAAAAGTCCTCATGGTTTAAAGCAAATACATCTAATAAAGTAAGAAATAAAAGTCCTTATATTGGTTAGTTTTAGTACTTTTTTTGGGTAAGAGAAGAAATTTTTAATTCATCATCCCTAGTTATGTAACAAAGCTTTAAAAGAGCTTTAAAAGTCAAGAGCATGGCCGTCTTCCAGAGAGTGCCTTTGCAATCAAAGTGTTAGGTGCTGCAGGAAGAGAGCATTTATGAAAGCAAGTTCTATGAAAGTGAAGAAATAGCGGCAGAGAGACAGACAGCGATCAAGAACTGAAAATTCCTGCACACTATTTAATTAAGACCCCACAAAAGCAAAAAACATACTGAAAATGCTCAATAAAACAAATATTTACCAAAAGAGGTTGCTTTAGCCTTATTATAAAAGTAGTTGGGTGAGATATAACAGTACCTCTTCTTCTAAAGGCAACGATGTCAAAGGGCAATGCAAAACACACAGAAAGACATTTAATGTCACCATAGGAACCATTTTGCAGAAGTGTGTAGGAGCAAAAGAGATTGAGTGATGGAAGCATTCAGTGGAAAAAAAAAATCCAAACTAAGACCCAACAGAACAACAACAAAAAAATTAAACCAAACAGAAACAAACAAACAAAAAGAAAAAGATTACAAACACACATCTTGAAATGTAAAAGCCACAATCTACTATGACTGGAAGACAGTTGAATCTATGTGCTGCCAGACACACAGGTAACTCAAGACTGGAATGAAAGCATGGTTCAATTCAATGCAAAGACACTGCAGACGCAGAGTGAAATAAGCAGTTATCACAGAAGGAAATTATAAAGCAATTCAGAGGACTATACAATGAGGAAAAATTTTATAGCTTCCATACATGGTGAAACCAGCTGGGAGTGGAAGCAAGATCTGTTTCCTTGGAAACATCAAAACAAAAGTTATGTGCCATTCAGTCAGCAATAGTATCTGAGGCAGCAGTAGGACCTGTATGACAGACCTGGTCTTAATATAATGGACACTTTATATAAACAAGGCAATTGCTCCGAAATGAGCAGTTATTCTGGTATAACATCACTGTAAAACCAAATACTTGTTCTTCAGAGTGTAAATATGGAATTAGTGTTATTCACAAAGATTTACTTTCATTATTATTTGTTTCATTTGTATTTCAAGCCATACATTTTGCAGATAATTGTATCAGCCAGCAGTGTGCTCTTGTGGCCTGGAGGGCCAATGCCATGCTGGGGTGTATTAGAAGAGGTGCAGCTAGTAGGTCAAGAGAGGTTCTCCTCCACCTCTGCTCTGCCCGGTTGAGGCCACTGTGTCCAGTTCTGGGCCCTCCAGTTCAAGAAGGACATAGAACTGCTTGAGAGAGCCCAGCACAGAGCCACAAACATGATGAAGGGAATGGAACATCTCTCTTACAAAGAGAGACTGAGGGAGCTGGGACTCTTTAGCTTGGAGAGAGGAGACTGAGAGGAGACCTCATTAATGTTTATAAATATGTAAAGGGCAAGTGCCAAGAGGATGGATCCAGGCTCTTCTTGGTAATGCCCAATGACAGGACAAGGGGCAATGGGTGGAAGGTGAGGCATAGGACGTTTCATGTAAACATAAGGAAGAATTTTTTTCCCTGTGAAGGTGACAGAACACTGGAACAGGCTGCCCAGGGGGATTGTGGAATCGCCCTTTCTGGAGATATTCAAGACCTGCCTGGATGCATTCCTATGTGATCTGGTATAGGTGATCCTGCTCTGCAGCAGGGGTGGAATAGATGATTTTTCAAGGTCCCTTCCAGCCCCTGACATTCTGTGATTTTGTGAGATACAAACTGGGATTTTCAGACATATGTACAGCAGATCAAATAAAATCTTTTCAGTTGAGCTACCCCAATGTCATAGACTTGATATGTTTAAGCTAATTTCTATTAATAAAAATCACTATGCATAGAAAAGGCTTTCAAAGAACACAGTGGTAGTAGCCAACGAAACACCATCATTGGTTACATACTTAAAGCAAAGGAAACTCATGCAGTGAACCTCAGCTTTTGTATACATCATCTCAAAGCTTTGAGCTTTCAACAGGCTTAATGAATTGTGATATAAAAACTAACAGTGTCAAACTGATTAAATAGAAGAGGGGAAAAAAGTCCCACCATTTCCATTGGCCTCATCATGTCATCTGATGCATCTTTTACCTTAATGAAATCTTCTGCCTAGGGCACAGTCATTCATATTTCATGCCTTATAAGAGAGTTTCCTAACCATCAGGACCTATATTGCTGTGGCTTATGAACACTTTCAAGTCTCCCTGCACAAAAAATAAATGCACACAAGCTAACAATAATTACATTTGAACAGGGGATCGGAGAATGTATCCAACCACCAGGAGAGTAAAATAGTGGGAAAGTCTTGCAAATAGGAAAACTGGTGGCAAAATAAAATCTAACTAATTTACAATGGATTCTAACTAATTTACAATGGATTCTAACTAATTTACATGGATTCAATCATTCTATGTAAAAGTTGTCTGCGGTCACAGGAAATCGAACTCTTTAGGGTCCTAAAAATATGCACTGTGCTGAGATCATAATGAAGAACAGTTAACATAAAATGAAAAATTCATTTTAGCAAAGCTAGAAGTGCTGAAGAAAAACTGTTAGAGAGAATTAAATGGGAAATGGAAACACCTAGAACACTGGAGAAGGCGTAAATCACAGATTGTTGTAATAAGACCACATAAACGTACTAAAATAGTTAAATATAGCCAAAGGGATGAAGAAATTAATTGAACATCGTGCTACAATCTTTTATATATGTTACTTACTCACCTCATAGCTGCAAGCAACGAATTTACTCTTTCCAAATTACCTCTTTGTTAAGAACAGATGGGGCTCATGCCTATTTTACTGGACAGAGCTGATCTGAAAAGTAGCAAACGTCTCTAATGTGGCCTATCAGTCTCTAATATGCTACAGATCGGCTCTGAAACAAAACTCTAGATTTGAAAAGGAAGTATAAAGGTTTTTGAGCATTGTCACTTCTTCATAAAAAGAGACATTACTTAAATGCAATTTAAATCATAAAGGAAAGGGTGCTGAATATTTTAGCTCCTGGAAAGAAGAGAGGGAAAACACTACAATTGATACTACTACATGCAAGGTGGTTCTCTGAAAATGTGATGGGAAGGAAAAGCTAAGACACTTTTAAAATGTTTCCAGAGTCTGTGGGTCCTGGGATGAGGGCATGAGGAATCATAAATAGGTTTGTGAAAATAGATTCAAATACAGGTGTGTGTGTGTGGTAAAACAAAATCAGAGTGTCTTCAGCAGAGTTGCGCCACCCTCATCAGCATCCCCAATGAAAGCTCCTTCACTCAGCATCTAGGAATGCTGCTTCCAGATAGCAGTAGTTGAGGAACAGGTTGTGTTGCTACTATTTATCTCTTTTGCTATGAGAATGGAAATTCTCAAGAACAAAGTCAACACATTATACCTTCCGTGATTCTGGTAGAGATGTGGTTTTATCTGTTGTTATTTTAATGCTTTAGTGTGCCTTGGAAGCTAATTAATTAGAGTGGTACTTTGTTGTACCATGTCACAAAACAAACAAAAAAAAAATATCCTGTCTCAAATGGTATAAAGTCCTCATTAAGGTGGGGTATTTTTCACTGTCAAATATGATCAGGTTTCTATGCTAAATTGCATTTGCTCCTTTGTTTTCTGTCTGAAATGGACCATGCCGTCGTTAATTATCATTCACGAATTTTCTTTTAAATATTCAGTGCCTCACCCTAGAGAAAGAACACAGCATAGCAGTGCACTGTGACTTCACATGTCACATCTGGTTTTGCTCTTGTAGACAAATTTGCAAATGCAGAGGTTGTTTCTGCTTTGGATTTCAGGAAGATGCAATTTTATGATGCCTTTTATTTAATTTTCTATTGCCTTTCTAAAGAATGACTATAGAGAGCTGTCACTGCCACACTGTTTAAAATATATTCTGCCATGTCTGTCTCTGGTTGAAGTTCTCCTATGTTGCCACCTTACACCTCATTTTAACACTGCCTTAGAATAGCAGTTATTTTCTCATAACTCATTTGTCATTAAGTCTTACAAATTTTAAATAAATAAATCTTACTAAGTTTAATATGATAATATTTTCTTAGATATTCCTAAGAAGGTTTTATTGGAAGAGCTTTTTACTGTCCCAGCAAATGGACAGTTGACTGGATCTGAGAACAAACTATAAATGGCTTGGATTGTAAAAATTCTATGAGGACTGCTGGCTTGGCCGTATGTCAAACACATAGCATGGCTTATCATGTGATGTTGTATTTAGCCAACAACCTCATACCAAAACAGAGAAAACATTTTGTTCTTATTGAATGTCTGAAATGGCCAAACACATCAACTTGCTGAAACCCCAGTAACATATTTATTGCTATAGTTTCACCCCTGTGAAAGAAGATTAAAAGATCATTTAAAAATAATGTTATTATTAAATTTAAAAGTAGGAAAATTCTGACTTTCTGAATTGCAATTTGGTTTTAGTTTACAGTATGATGCTTCTTCAATTCACAGGATCACAGGGCCACAGGATGCTAGGGGTTGGAAGGGATGTCCATAGATCATCGAGTCCAATCCCCTGCCAGAACAGGACCATACACTCCAGCTCAGGTCACAGAGGAATGCATCCAGAGGGGTCTTGAAAGTCCCCAGAGAAGGAGATTCCACAGCCTCTCTGGGGAGCCTGTTACCGTGCTCCGTGAGCCTTACAATAAAAAATTCTTCCTCATCTTGAGGTGGAACTTCCTGTGCTGTAGTTTATATCCATTGTCCCTTGTCCTATCACAGGGCACAACTGAGAAGAGGCTGTCTCCTCCCTCTTGACATCCAGTCCTCATTATTTCTACACTCACATATTTATAAAATCCAGCAATAGACTACTTGAAGTAATACATTTATATGTCTTTTTGCCTTAGCTAAGATCCTGCTTCTTTATAGTAATTTGTACAAATCTTGATGAATTTAGTGGAGACAGGACTTCTCATGAAGATTTGAGTAAGTTAAACACTATTGCACTGAATGCTTGTGCAAGCGCAGTGCAAAGTGTATGATTCTGTCTGCCTCGTTTGTCTATGTAAAGACTAGTTTGTTTCCTATTGCATTTTAGCTTTTCCCAAATCCCAATGTTTTACACATATATTAACATATACAACCATATTAACAGTAAATGGGCCCCAGTAATTGGGGCACTCAGGTAAACTTTTCATAATTTTTCTGGTCCCAGTTTAAAACAATTCTTCCCCTCCTGCTCCCCCAGGAGAGGTTATTTTAAATCTAGATCACTTTCATGAACGAGAACAGAGAGTTATTAAGTTCTCCTCACAGATCTACAGCATCAGATTGACAAATATCTTTACTGATATGTTTCTTCAAAAGGAATGAACCTACAAATTAAACTAATTTCTCAGTCTTACTTCTGCTAGGGATGACAGGTTTACTCGGTTCCTTTATAATCTGCTGTGGGCTATCAGTCCTGCTCAGCAGAATGCCTTATTTCTTTTCATTTTCTCAAACTGAAGTGGAAAAGCATCAGCCAGCCTTTAGGTAGATTACTAGCTATGAATACAAATGCTTAAAGAATTACACAGGGAAAGATCTGTTAAGCTTAAACTTCCAGAGCCTTTTTTTTATGCACTTCTTTCAAAGAAGTAAGCCTCATGCTTTTTCATCTATGCAGGAATCAGAAACTGTCTCTTCTTTTAATTCTGTAACATGCTATCAAATACTGATCACCTGTACAATTTGTTCACCTCAGCAGATGCAATTCACAGACATAGACAAATATCCTAAAAATGTTAATAAATCTTCAGCTCGTTAGAAAATAGAATATATTTTTCCTCTGCTTGTAATCCTCCTGCTTCCCCAGTCATGTGAGAAAGCTCTGTTTGAACAGCAACCACTTATACTTGCTGTATAATACAACATAGAAAGCAATTAATGGGGGGAAGCATAAGATTATCTTAGGCAACTACCTATTTCTGACATTAAGTTTGAATATTGCATAGCTAGGAAAAGTATTACAATATAGTCTCTTTTCATAAAAGGACCCTAAGTAGGAAAGTACCCATGTGTCTGCTTAAAGAAATCTCCTGAGTACCCACCACTGTGAAGAGTATTTACCAGGGTAAAGATCTGCAGTGGTGTGTCCATTTATTTGGATGACTCACTGCCAAAATTGTTTTCAAAACACCAGGCTAACACAGCTAAAGTGTTGAGGCTTCTGTATGGACTGTCTGGTTCGTAATTTATAAACAAGTTTCAGGGCATGCAGGCAATCCAAAGGGGACTGTAAAAGTGACCTGGCCTTGGATTGCCTTGAGGCCCTATGTATGCAGAGATGACCTGTGGGGAGCTGTGTAGATAGATCAGCCCTGAGTTGTCCATATGCCATAGACCAAACACAGCAGTGCTGCATCATTGTGAAAGTCTAATTGTCTCTCCCTTGTTCAAATCAACAAAGATTAAGATTGCCTTTGTTAAAGATTGCCCATATTCCTGGTCAGGGATGCTAATCAACAGAGATAGTGTCTTTGTGGACTTCTGGACTCCAGTCTGGCTTGAATGCCCAGGATGTGGATACCTCACACCAGCTACCTCCGAAGAGAAAAGGCTTCTGTGTATTGAGGTATGGACAGGTAAGCGGTGCAGGGAGGGGGCAGAGGCCCTCCCTGGTGCCGCTGCCAGACCCTTGCAAACATGATAATACACAGGAAGATTTCCTGGAGAGCTGCACCTGGACACAAGTCTAAAAAAATGTATAAAAAGACATAAGCAATGCCTGCAAAAACAAGCACCTCCACCAGAACACCACCACAAGGGCACCTCCACCAGAAGAATTCGAGGAACAACTCCTGCAGAACAACTCCACAGAAGAACATCCCTGGGCCAGGCACATGTCCCTCTCTCTCTCCCCCCATCTTCGGCTGAGGGTAATACAATCCCTGCTATTTTCCTTCCCTGCTCTTCTCTTTTTCTCGGTCGTTCCCTCTCCCTCTCTCCCCTCTTCCCTGTCTCCCTCTGTTTTGTTCAACTTCATCCTTTAATAAATAGTTGTGTGGTGATATCTGGTCTCTTTTGCATCTTAATTTCACAACACAGGAATCTAGAAGAACAAATCTTGCTCCTCTGGACACAGATACTGTTAATCTCTGCTCTCCGGACCATGACAATCATCCAGAGAACTAAAATCTGAACGGAGCCTTGAAATCCTTCAACAGATAATATGCTCTGAGTCTCAATTCAAAACACTACTCATTTGCCCGAGAAAGTGAGATAAAGGGAAGTTGGGGGATTTCAGCATCGGTCTCATCCAACCCTTTGTATCTAGACAATCATAGGATCAGTAAAAGAGAATGGAAAAGAAAAGCACGTAAGTGAACCCCCCTATGGATAAAGAAAGATAAGGAGAAACTCCATTACACTGCCAGAGATAAAGACTCCAGACAGCATAATCCGCTCAGGGATGGTCTTGCCCACAGTCCTGCAAATCAGGGCATAAAGCCCTAAGATTTGGGATAGGAACTGGGAGTTGGCCCTCCAGCACTGCATCTTGCCTATATGAAGACCCTTCCCCCTCAGTCAGGACAGCAGCCAAGGCTTCTTTCCTGGGACTGAGAACCGTCACCTGGAAGGGTAACGGCGTATTTAGCACCTTGTAAGTTTGTAGCCTCAGGTGATTACCTAACACAGGCATAATGTTTAGCACACTTTTTAGGTCGTTGTATTATATTCTTGCTTTAAATTCTAATAGTGCATTCTTCCATTCTGTGAGAATGGTGTATTAGATCTGTGAGTGATGTTCAGATTAATCATTTGATTGGGGCTTGCAGCTAAAGCTGCAAGCAAAGCACAAACTAATGGTTTCCCTGAACCCTGCAATACAGCCCCTTTTCACCACAGCTTCTCAGTGAATTCACCAGGCAAGGCCCTGAAGACCCTGACCCTGAAGATACACAGCTATGCTTTGTTTAAGAAACACATCGCCCACAGAGTGGGGAACCCAACTTCTCTGGCTCCAAACTGCTCATGAAACACAGATGAACTAAAGGTGATTATAGACAAAGGGAACAGTAAGTGGCTGAAAGAAGAGAGACGAACGTGTTCAAAAACACATCATAGTTATCAAAATGAAGTCCTATTGAAACATACTCATGCTCACCGGTCCTTGTATTTCCGTCACATCCTTGCTAAGGGTATTAAACAAGGCCAGGCAACCTAGCATTCAACCCCTAGCATTCTGTGATTCTATGATTCTACGATTCTGCGTTTCATGGGACTCTTCAGTATAGAGAAAACCACCAGGAGGAAGCAAGGTGGCTCAAGCATAAGTTCTGTGGGCTTCTCTTATGGCAAAAGGTAGAAATTGTTAGGAAAGTAAGGCCAATGACATTCGTTAAAACAAGATAAGAGCAACAGAGCATATGTCATAAATTTAACCATAAATGGCTATGTTGTACACACAATTGCAGCAAAATGAGCTTAAACTGCAAACTGAACATAGCTCTGTGCTCGTCCATGATACATTAGGATGTTCTGCATAGTACCATTTTGTAAACTAACACCTGCATTAATGTACTATTACCATTAGTTTTAATATATCTATTTTGATTAAAATATCTTAAGACAAAACCTTGGATCTGTCCTATTTTCTAAATTAAGTCATTTCTTGGTCAAATTCTCCTTGACTTCACACAGCATTTATAACTATACCCAATAGTTACTCAGAGCAGCATTTGACAACTTCAACAGAAGATCTGCTAGTGAAAAGAGATTGGCCAATAAATAGCCATTCGTGGCTAAAAACAAATTCAGAAATAAACATTTTGGGAGGTGTTCGATCAATTCTTTCATCCCTTCATTTTGTAGAGATACAATCTGGCATAAGTGGAAAACAATGTGTTAATCATTTCTTGTCATTAATCCTCTAGTACTTTCATGGACATTTCCCATAATTAATGTTACAATCTCCAATTCTTCAGTGATTATAAAAATTAGTCTTAAAATGTCAAACAAATTAACACATACAAAAATACAACGCTCACACAATTTTTCAATCTAAATCCGTTGAATGATAAATCAATGTTATAGACTTTTTTTTTCCTAAAAAAAAAAGTTAATTGTGATTGTGTCACAATTAAATTAAGAAAATGCAGTAATACAGTACCGATGAAGTTAATGACTCCTATTCAGAAATAAAAGTCTAATTCTCTGAACACACCATATGGACAGCTTCTGTTACCACAAGAGCTTCATGCTCAAGACATTTGTAGGAGCAGGCACTAAATATATTTTCTGCATTTAATGTCACATTAGACTTTATTCTGCTCTCCTTGCTCAAAATAAGTACCCACCCTCAAAGTAATCCTGTTGAAACTGGGCTGATGGTAACTCCTAAGAAAAATCAAGAAGTAACATTTTCTTTATCCTGAGAAAAGGTGTCAAGTTTTAGTCCCACAGTATCTGGATGATCTACTTAGTTTAGAATTGTAACTTGATTTATGTCATCAGTTAGGGGTCAGAAGATCCCGACCACATCCGCTGACACTTCTCTTCATCTTTATACTCTCAGGCACACCTCACTACACCAATATGCACAGATTCAGTGGTTTTTTTTATTGTTACAGTTACTTCACAGAATATTGTACTAACAAAATTTGGAATTTCTAGATACTGCAATCCATGGGCTGCTGGGACAGTGCTTCGAGTCCCACTAGTCCAATATGGTACATCGGTGTGTTCATCATGTTCAGCAAACCCATATATGATTATATGACATCATGGGAAAAAACAGAATCAGAGAAAATAAGTCAGTTATTTTTAAATACTGTTTATGGATTTGTTAGTGTTATTCCCATGTCCTCAGAACTCTCTATGGAGTTCCCCATTACCCAGAATGGTTCCAAAACCCTTTCAGGACCCTCTGATGCTGCTGGACATAGCTAGGAAACCTCTCAGATGTTTCTGCATTTTTGGCTGACACAAAATATTCTCAGCTATTTTATCCCCATATTCCCAGGAACAAATGCCAGGAATTGAATGTTAAGACACAGAACAGAAGTTATCCAGTAACTGAATTTGAAGCCTTCCTGAGCAAAAAGGAAACAGACTGAATCACCAGTCCACTGAGATGAGTGAGAAAATTTGATACCATTTTAATTATATGTTCCATTCTTCCTTCATGTGAAAATTAGACAATGAATGTCTGCACACCGTCAATGCCATAGACGGTATTTTTAGTTTTACTTTTTATTTTAAATTAAATTAAAATACAATTTAATGAAGCTGAAAATCAAAGTTCTTTCAAGATGAAGTATCTCCTTTAATATTTGCTAAACACTGGCAATTTTCCCCATGGGTTTCAAATGGATCTGAAATAAATATAACCTCTTCTGTTCTTTTCTTGGTAGCTCTTCTTTAATGGGATAACAGAACTCTGGGAATAGGAGATCTCTTCATTCCTGTTGCCTGACTTTTACCAGGTGCAGTGTCCAAGGAGCCACAAAGTACTCCAACAGTTACCCAAAAGCCTGCACTGCAAAAGACTGAGCCACAGCAAGCACGGTCAAGAATAATGCTCAGGCTGTCTTAATCCATTCAAACATTCCCTTTGAGGTAACAAAACAGAAAGCACCAAGGGCTTTACAAAATACTTCAACAATTCTTTATATTTAAGTTAAACCATTATAATTAATTTAGAATTCACTGAGCATTCCCTACAAAAGTTTTACACTAATACAAGAAGTCTATTGTATAAGATCACCCCTTTCTAAGCAAAGCGATGCAGAAAAGGAGAGGCTACCTGACAACTGAAATCTTTGTTAAGAGGAAACACTAAAAGGTAAATCTAAGCTGCATCAGCGGAAGGACATAACAATGAAAGGAAAGTTAGTTTGGCCATTTTTTTCTTTCTTCCTCAAGACATAGGGAATGACTGCTTTTGTTTTGCGGCAGACGTATTAACCCTTCAACGGCCACAACGGAAAGACTCCAAAGTTACCCTAGTCATATCTTTGTCCATTTAAATATCCACTTAAGGAATGGACTCATTAATAGATTGCATGCTAGTGTTTTTACTTCAACCATCCAAAGGAAAATGGCTTTTTACTGACATCATACCTATTCACATTAGAGGAATGTGATGCCATGAAGAGCACAGTCCCTCGAAAACTCATAAATGAGGAAAAGGATAAAATGTACTGTGAAAAAAAACAATACTTAATTTCAGTTACTAGAAGAGAAGTTTAAAAAAAAACCCTAAAAATCAAAACGAGTTATGCCTGAATACTTTCATTATGTAATGTAAAAATTAATGAAATATGCTTTTTTCCCCCTAGTCATGGCATATTGTAATTCAGAAACTCATTCAAAACTTTTCAATGAAATAAAGATGGACATTTTCATTTGTGAGCAGCTCCCTTATCATAAAAAAATTACACAAATCATAAGAGGGAAGAGTTCATCATGAAGTCAAATTGTTTTAATAGCCACTTGACTCAACAGTCAAAGGAGCTTTTCGTCTTTAGAGTGTTACTCTTCAGTCCTATCACCAAGAATGTGTTTTAAATTACATTTTCATTAGCCTACCTTACAGGAGAAATATTAAAAATTCTGGGCTACTTTCACATTGTTGTTGATGTTCTCTGAAGCACAACCATGAAATACAGCAGCAACGTCACTTATTGTTTCTTACAACCCATCACGGCCTCTAGAAGCAGTCAAGACAGCCAATTCGTCTTAAACACCATCCAAGTCCAAACGCATTTTGACAAGCAAACATGTGGGATATTAGCATTAGCTGAAACAGAAGACAATTTGATTGTGGGAGCTCCAGGAGCCTGCAAAGCAATGGGAGCTTAATGTCAACGAGTAACTGTGAATAAATCAGCTCTAGGAAAAATCAGAATGCCTAGATCATAAGTGACAGTTGTCCCTCATGCCAGAATGACTTTCAGGCCACTTCATTTTAATTGTATTGGGAGAGGAGGTAAAACACAGTTATAGAACAAAAGCAAAACATTTTAAAATAGTGTGGTTGGTTATAAACTAGCCTGCCAGTGTCAGGACTGCTCTTTTCATTCAGCTGGTCCAGAATAAAAAGTAGAAGCAGCAGATACAGAATAGACTCTCAGTATAAAAAACTTATTTTCTGGATTTTACAAAGCTTTATTTTTATATTGTTTCCAATGGTCAACAAACACAACATTAAAGTGCTTTGCTGAAGCAACAGGCAAGCAGGTTTCCTCATCACCCGCTCCAGTCCACACACAACAGTGCCACAGACCTGGTTGAAAGTGGTTGTCAACCAGAGGGGTCTCATTTTCACAGTTTCTAGCAGACAGTGGACTTATGTCCACAAGATGTCACAGAAGCTGACAGTATGAACTTTCCCCAGTTCAAAAGGTGCTACATGAAACTAAAGGAGTGGTCCTGCAGGGGCTATCAGGGCCACATACTGCAAGATGATGCACTTTCATCTTGGGAGACCTAAAAGCTGAGAGGGTTTACTACAGAAAAAAAAAGCACTGCAGGCTGAAAACATTTTCTTACATTTTTTTATTGTCTGTTGGTCACTGTGAGAGTCAGTATGCTGAATGAGATGGAATCCTGATCTGATCATACACAGCAAACACATAGCTGAGTGATTGAAAGGAAATGTGAAAGATGGCACTTCCTTGTGCCAAGGAAGAAAGACTAGCTGAGCAACTCCACAGTTAAACAAAACAATGGAACTCAAAGGGGGAAATTCTCACTGGTTTCCACTGAATCAACCCACATTTTAAAATGAACAGTTGCTTATTACTCAGAATTTTTAAAATCTGGCTATTTACTACATGTCTATCTATACATTTTAGAATCTAACTTTCCAGATATAGCTGTTTTTTTAATCTAGACTTTGGACTGGTTTGCTTTTCTTTATTTGGCATTTAGCCAAATCGGTACACTGGGACAAATTCCTGCTGGTGCGATCTAGCTTATATACCACAAACTTCTCCTCTCCACAACACATGAGATGCTGGCTCAGGCAGTCTGCACAATTAGTAGAGTTATAAAAAGCTGACACTACCATTTTGCTGGAAAATTATGGTCACCTTCAGTGATGCAGTTTTAGGTGCCAACTTTATTCTTCGACAAGTTCTCTAAATTAAAGAGTTTGCGAGCCCAGCAGTAGGTCAATGGCCAGTGAGTATCATTACAAACAGTGATTTAGTTCAAAGGGTTGTAAATCTGAGCAAGAGAGTAGCAGTACAAGGAAAATACAGCTGCACAGTGTCTGGCAGGGAAGCAAATAATTTCTTTCATGATTCACTTTCAACTTGCTTGCCAGCTTCATGTCAAGTCACTTTCAGAAAGGTATCTGCACTGCTGGCAGGACTCAGTTTGTCAATCCGTGCACCAAGAGAACTGGGTCTGGACTGAGGTCCCAGGGATGCAGTGGGTCCCTGCAAGGGCAACCTCGTCTCCTCTTGATCTGCCCAGCACTGATGGCATAGGAGTGGCATGTGAGAAGAATGTTAGCCAGGAGAGCTGGGGTAGTGTAAGGCTTAATGGAAAATTCCAATAAGAGAAATTGGGACTTTCCTGAAAGCTCAATGCAGAATCTAAATAAATGAGATCACTGGATGTGAAAGGAAAACAATGATAAAAGCTGTATCATTCATTGTTTTGCTAATTGGTATAAAAAGCCAATATATAAACAATTTCACTCTCTTGGTTTTTGGGCATTGGCTCTGTTTGTTGTTCCTTCGCTCCTCTCTAACTCTTCCACACCATGCACCAACCCTGACTGACCAGATAAAACGTAAGGCCTTGCTGATTTGTTTTTCTCTCTTGGGGGAGAGANTCAGGGGGGATTAGAGGAAAAGGTGGTTAGTGAAATTAATTCAGCAGAGAGGAGAAGCCAGAGCTGCTAGCCCAAGACGTTGTGCCCCGTGACACAGACTGGAAGCTCGAGACACTCTCTTATCTTTTTGTTTTGGGTTCTTATTCCTAAACATTGCAGCAAGCCTATGAGTGAAGTAGACATCACCACTGTTTTCCTTCACAGCCTATAGTATAATTTTCTCTATTAAAATATTCCGATTAGCTCAAACCAGCACAACTTCTAAGCCACCCAAGCTGATCTGGTAAATTTTAATTTGGGGGTTGATTTCCTAAACCCACCACAAGAGGAAAACCAAGATAATCAGACCTTGTCTTCCCATAAAACCATAAAGTGAAATAGCTCCAGTCATCACATTGTAACGTCAAGGAGGCAAGTATATATACCACATCACAAGTGGTCTTGTTCATTAGTTTAATCAGAAAAAAACTGCACTCAGGAAGCACTTATTAGTAGCTTTCAGCCCTTGTCATGTCAAGAAATAGTGAAAGGCCAGCCCACTTGCACTCCTGCTACATGCATCATGCATAACTTATTACTGGGGTTTTGGCTACATTTTGCCTTGCTCCCGGCAGGACAAAAGAAAAAAAGACAAAGTGGAGAATTGCTGTGATGTACCCTCAATGGAAGGTTGAAATGTGGCCTTGGTAATAACAAAAAGATTTGTGCAAGGTCTTCACCACTAAAGTGAGGGGTAAGCTATCAGGCTGCTTGAGAAAGGTAAAATCATTAAGGAAGCAAAATCAGGCAATATTCATGAGGCAACTCTGTGAAAACAAACAGCACATACAAAGAGACATGGTAAAAGGTGACTGCCTTAAAAACAACAGTGGCTCACAGAGAAACTGACTTCTGTAAGAAACATATTAACATGGAAGTCCTGCAGAACATCAGATAGGACAACTATGTTAACACCACATATGTCTAAGTAATGCTGTGCTCACAAGTAAAAGATTGTAAGAGTCATGTCAATGTGATCTACAAAAATGAGTCAGGGAGAGAGTTTTGTGCAAAATCCCCACCTGTTTTGGGCTAACACCTGGAGATGATGCCAGGGAGAGAGCAGTGGTGCCAGAAGGTCCCACCACTGAAGACATCGGGGAGTACCTACAAGAAGACAGCTTCTGCTCCCCTGAGTTGCATTGTGCATAAATCAGTTTTCTTGAATGACAACAGCTTCATGGAAAGTGACCTTGGTGGACAGGCTTGACAGGAGCTTCACAACACTCCAGCAAGCAGACTCAGACCTCTCAAATGAAATTATACTTTATTCCATATATGACTGTATGAAATTCCATTAAACTCTTGTATAGTTGTATTGTGTGAAGCTACAACCAAGCAATCCCAAATGATTAATAGCCAGGATAAATACATTTCTGACTGTCAAAATAAATAATTGGTCCCAGAAAGAGAGGTATAGAATGAGT
Source organism: Semnornis frantzii (assembly GCA_013399775.1). Taxonomy (NCBI): domain Eukaryota; kingdom Metazoa; phylum Chordata; class Aves; order Piciformes; family Ramphastidae; genus Semnornis; species Semnornis frantzii. The sequence goes on along the minus strand of VWYK01021450.1, from coordinate 2,652 downwards.
TTCCCTTGAGAGGCAAAACAGTAATATTTATCATCTTGTTATTTAGGGATAATACCCAAAATCTGGAATATCTGGTTACATGGAAGTAAAGATCTTTGATTAAACACAAGGGAAAAAAAAAACAAAACAAAAAAACCACACCCCCACGTCTGAAACGTGAAAAACAACAGAATGTTTGTACAAGAAGCAGAGGAACGGGGCCCTAATATCCCCTTCAGCATCTGGGTACTATCATGCTATAGAAAAAACAAATAATAACATGTTTAGCTGCATGGGAAAACTGGAAAGCTCAGAGGCCAAGGACATTCAGTTTATATACATTAAAGAGCAGTATGCATACTAAGAAACCTGACTGAAAGACAGTCGTATTCACTCAGACAATTTAAAATGTGCAGAATAACCAACAAAAAAAAAAAAAATCATTGCAGAAAATTAAATTGAAGGGCAGTAGGAGGGAGGAAAGAAAGGGTGGATGTAAACTATCCTGTTCTATTCTGGTTTAGTTCCTACGATTTGGTTCTTATCCTCCACAGACTTACAAGGGGTTTTAGTTGCAAACTGTAAGTTCAGGTAAAGTCAGTGAGACTGCTAGCCTAATAAAATTACAAAATTGCCTCCTACTTTGTGGAATAAAAGTCTGCATAGTCAAACGTGTTCACTGTATAATGCAGATTAAAATATCTGCCAAGTAAATAGCAAAATATCAGAATTATGACCCAGGAGTATGGATGGTGTTGAAAACTGAGGTTAAAGCCATAGAGTCCATGTGTTTGGTCTGTACAGCAGTGGGATGCTGTAAATGCCCAGAGCTCCAAGGAACTGCTGGTGACACATTAAATTAACAAGACTTTGATGACATACTGATGCTGGAAGTGCTACCTATCACCCATACCTCAAAAGCCCTCCATCAGAAATTTAGGATAGTGCTGTAAATCCAAGTCATTCGTTCCAGCAATTTTAAATCCCAGTAGATCGAAGCACACAAATGAGCCTTTGCATAAATGGGACAAGCTCTATCCAGCCTGAAAGTCAGGATAGGTAGGTTGCTTTTTTTAATTTGCTTCTCAGTGTTGCCTTAGGGATAGATCATGGTTTGTGACTTGCTATTACCTGAACGCCAAGCTGGTGTAAAGACTAGATGGAAACGGTTTAATATTTTGCTTTTCACATAGCAAGCCTCAAAAGAAAATCTATATGGATTGACATGAAGATAAAACTGCTTTGAAGCAAGGTTGAAAGGTCCTCTGTTCATTGCAATTTTTTAAAAAGCATTTTTATTTCTTGAACCATTGAGACAACTAAACTGCTTCAAAACGCAGCAGAGTTGTCTAGGTCACATTCCTTCAACTGCCATTCAAAGTAACCATATCTGAAAAGTGTTGAGGTTATTGCAGAGTGAAAATTTTCTAAAGAGAAAGAGCTAGGTAAGTGGGATGCATTTCCAGTGTGAAGTGAATAATGATGTATGACAGAGAAACAGTGAAACACTTAAGTCAGTTACTGCCAATTTTTAATCTTACAGCTGCTGATCTACCTGCTCAATATTCGTCTTCCCAGGCAAGTACTGGCAAACTGGAAAGAATGCCAAAACAAGGTACAAGTGACGTAAGCTCTGGGAAAAGAATTCAGCACACAGTTCCCAAGGCTCAGTCTATTTTTTTTCAATCCAGGAGATACTAAGGACTTGAGCATGACATAATGGTATTGCCATGTTGTCTCAAAATCTATGTAAGCAAGACAACCACAGCCTCTGAATTTGTGCAGCCTTTCATTTTGGAAAACCAGGAATATCTAGCAAAATGCACCATGTGCTGACCTGCATTTTAACTACTCACAAAGCTTCATTCGACTACTCAGATACAGAAACTTTTGGAAAGTGCTTATGAAACAGATGAGAAGAAAATACCTCTTTGGTTAAACTGACATTTTTAAACTAATTCACATGCCTGTAGCACATTTCACTCAGGTCCCCTGCACTTCACCATCACCTTTTCCCCCTTATTCTTCAAGACGGTTTTTCTCACAGCTGCCGGCAGACAAAGGATTACCTTTATTGCCATTGCCTTTCGCCTGCTTCTCAAGAAAATCTCAATTGCTACCGCAGGGCTAGTGATGACACTTGTTCAGCCTGACTCTGCAGAAGACTTTAAGATAAACAGGGTTGCTCTCCTGAGTGGACAACTGACTCAATTCACCAGGCACCTGTAATGACACATGGCATGAAACACAGCAGTGACGCAAGGGTGCAGGCAGAGCTGCACAGCTTGATGGTACAGAACAAGTTTTTGAAATTAGAGCTGCTTTCCAATATGGCTGCTCAAACCTGCCTCTAGCAAGTTCCACTCCCTGCTACTCCTTACTATGATCAAACCACAAGCCGTGAGATCTGCTCAGGTAAGAGACTGTTTTGTTTGTGAAACTTGTAATGAGAT
>VWYK01021446.1:0-16046 GCA_013399775.1 Semnornis frantzii | reverse complement strand
GATCAGTGGAGGAGTTAGGAGTGAAGGAACAGAAAACAGACCAGTGCCCCAAAAGCCAAAAAAACTTGATTGTTGATAGATTGGCTTTAAATACCTCTTAGCAAAACAATGAATGACATAGACCTCATCATTATTATTTTTTTACAACCAATGCTAAAACTTATTTACATTCTGCACTGAACTTTCAGGAAAGTCATGATTTCTCTTATTGGAATATTCCAATAAGCCTTAAACTACCACAGTCATAAACCTTTCACGTGTATCTCCATGAAATACGAATATTTCACAGTTTCATGCTATTTCCACTGTTTACATGATGCTGGTTTTTATCTTCCTCTTTTCTGCCAGAATACACAACTATCCACTTTCTGCATTTCTACATTTCAATTTATTCCCAGGATTTACTGGAGATGCAAAACTGAGCATCTTAAAAGACGAACTCAGATACTGTAAATGGAAAGTATCAACCTGCAATCATCTTCTGTGTGGTTTTCTTGCTAACCAGTAAGCACATACCTGTCTCGGATTCTATTTTGAGGTAGGTAGAATTTAATTTTGAAGTAGAACCATCTTTTTTTTTTTTTTTCTTTTTTTGTTGCTTCAGGATCAGAAAAGAACTGTCCTACTTTCCAGAAGCACTATGAACAAAAGAACAGGATGGTTAACTCTGGCTCTCATCCATATTCTTCATGCGGATGTGCATTCTTGGTGTCTAGGAATAGAGTTATGCTCAGTGGGATTACAAACACTCTACCTCTGGTACTGGTAGAAACACAATACCTTTGATAATTCTACCTTTCTGGCCACTCTGCCCACTAAGTTGAAATCTGTCAATGTGTTCTTAAATTATAAGTCAGGCTGACAGACACAAATGAACACAGGCACACAGGCAGCATAGTCAGATAAGTCTACTTCCCTTAGGAAAAAAAAAAAAAAGAAGAGGATAAAAATTCTTTTAGATATCAAGTTATTTTTCAATGGCACAGATCCCATTTCTTCCTCTTACTCGCCCTTGCAGTATAATAGAGCAGGTAACTTCTAGCTGCAGATCTTAATACATTCAGTTGTATGTGCATCAGAAAACTGCACTGAAGTCTTCACTACTTTTAATGACAGACTTACTCAGATATTAGAAACGACTAAGTTAAACTAAGTTAAGCAGTTCTTTAGTTCCTTGACATATTATTATTGTATGATACAGTGCTTTCTCATTATCCATCCCCTTTCTAAATCCTAACTAAACTTTAAACTGTACATAACTGTTCTACTGACGACCCTTTCTAAGGCTTCACAGACTTTAAAATATATTGTTTTATTTATGCAAATTTTTATCCTAGCAGATTATTGTTTAACAATATTATACATCATGCCTCTGTTTTCCAGTGTATCACTGAATCAAAATCCCCTAGGATTTTTTTTTCCACAATTCAAGAATATTTGTTGTCTTTTTTTCCCATGGAAAACACCACACTTGAAAACAAATAACATAATTTTCCTATTACCTGAAAACAGCTATTTAAAAAAAAATCATTTCACTAAAATTAAACCAGACAAGTATTATTCTTCCTATATTTGCATTAATTTGCATAGTGGTCCAAGAACATTTTTTATCATTTTTCCCCAACGCAGGTTCCAGTTATCTTTAAAATATTGTAGGGTATCTTGACTTCCCAGAGGAAAAGAGTGAGTGTCTGTGTAACCATGTTGTCCTTATGTTAAACAAAGCCCACAGTGCAGTGAACAAGAAACATGATGAGATTTTTCAGGGTGCAAAACTTGCTGGTGAAAGTGTTCTTCCAGATTAGAGCAGCAGCACATCCAGAGTTGCATCTAGTCTGTTGAAAGGGTGAACTTGGCCTTGTCGTCTCCTCCAAACTGAAAAAAATGTCACTGGAACCAATGGAGTATTCCAGAATGTTGGTCACAAAACAAAGGAGTGGGTGGTGGGCTCTGAGACTGTTTTATCAGGACCTTCAAACCTTCCTGTATTTTCCACAAATGGTCCCAAATATGGGCATTGGCATTGCCAGTCTTGTTGGCATTGGCAATGTTGTTTGGCTGGTATGCTTATTAAAGCATTCCAGAGGAGAAGACTAAAACAAGCAAAATGTATGCTATTTCCTGGTCTCAAAAGCAGACCTTTCTTATCTGTTTAGTTCTAAAACTGTGATAACTTTTGCCTGATTTTTTTTTTCCTCCTCTTTGCAAAGAACAACATTCAGCTGTGCCCTTATCAGAAATCTTATGGTCATATGGGAAAAGAGAGTCATAATAAATTGTATGTAACAAATCTAATATTACTGAAATCATTACCACCAGCATATGTGCAAAATTGCTATTAGCTTTTCTTTACTGCAGATCAAGTAAGAAAATGCCAGATTTTTCATTTCCTCTGATGAAATTATGTAAATTTTCTTCCTTGTGAGGTCTCATCCTTGTCTGAATATTTGTACTTACTGCCCTCAAGAGCACCTAAGGCAGACTTTCTAGTTCTGCAGCTTTACTGTAGAGCTAGGAATTAAGACATGATATTTGCCAAAATCCAATAGTAACCTTCCATAAGTATATTAAATCAAGCATTTCCTGAGCCAGATCTGTAGCATGTGAGACATCATGCATTTTATACTACTGTCCTCTTGATAACCAATCTGCAAGTGTATGGTTTGGTTCAGATAAGAGTCAAGATGATAAATATTTATCCAAGTTTCCTTCATGCTTAGGCTGAAAACCACTCCAGTAAAGACAAATTAGTGTTTTCCATGTGGCACTGCTCTTTGCCTGTTCAGCCTGTACACTCTTCAGGGCAAATGAAGAATGTGGCAACACCTTGGGGTGCTGGTTTGAGGCTAATTGGAATATTTTAATGGAAAAAAATTATAGGCTGTGAAAGGAAAACAATGGTGATGTCTACTTCACTCATAGGCTTGCTGAGATGTTTAAGAATAAGAACATAAACATAGATAAGACACTTGGGCTTGGAGAGTCACGGTGTCTCTAGCTTCTTGCCTTCTCCTCTCTGCCGAGTAACCTCACTAACCACTTTCCTTCTAACCCCGCTGGTCGATCCTCCAAACACACCTTGCGCGTAAGCCAAACAGTGGGGTAAGGTAGAGAGGCAAGGAGAAGGCGGAAGGGTGGTAGGGAGCCCCTCCTGGGGACTCTGATTTCTGGGAGGGGTGTTGTGTTTCTGTATTACCTTTAACTTGTGTATTTCTGTAAATATTCCTGTATATAGTGTATATATCTGCTTGCACATTGTGCTAAGCTGTAAATGGAGTTTCATCTCAACTTCCAGCTGGCTGAGTCCAGTTTGGGTGATTTTACAAAGTGTGGGGGGGTAGGTAACTCCCAAACCATCACACTTGGAGCTCTGATTTCCAAGTGATATTACTGTAGCAAACACACACACATGTATATCAAGTCTACCAAATAGAGAGAATCAGGTGCTGACCTCAGTTACAGGCCAAACACAAAAGCAGCCTCTGTCCATAGAGTACAAAGATGGTAAGAATAAAATGAAGAAAGAACATGAGAAATCATGTGGAAAAGCACACCAGGAGTAAGAGGTCAGTAGAAGATACAGAAATGTTCACTGAGAAGGAAAGAGTAATATATTGACAAAACAAACAAAAATTTTCTAGATGGTGAATCATCTCCAGAAGTTGATGCTTTGTTTCTAAGTCTATATAAAAGAATGACGAGAAGTTAGAAGACTATATTCTTGCAAGAAAGAAGATGGAGAGTAAAAATGTAAGCTCTCCAGAAAAAGAGGATTAAATATGCATCTATTCTAGGAAAATCTAGTGTGTAATGCAATATTCAGTAAGGTGGGAAAGTAGCCAATATGAGTTGGATGTGAAGGCCTTTTTCTTTTGTACTGAAAACCATGCATTTGGAGTCTGAAGATCAAAAGCATGGAAAGTGCAGAGACAGGACCCTGAGAATAGTGGTGCTGCCCAGTTGCGTAGGCATGGGACCATGATGGCCAAGGCACAGCTGGAGCTGAACTTGGCAAAGGACACAAAGAATAATGAGTGGTTTCTACAGGTATGCCAATCAGGAAAGTAAGGTCAAAGAAAGCATACTCTCTCCAATCAGCAAGACTGGCAAACTGGTAACTGCAGACAAGGAGAAGGCTGAGGTACTTAACAAATGTTCTGCCTCTGTCTTCACTGGTAACCTCTCTCCTCAAGAAAGGGACTGAGGGAGCCAAGTCCTTCCCACTGTAGCAGAAGACTGGGTTTGTGACCATTGAAGCAGATGGAATTTGATGAGATGCATCTGAGAGCCCTGAGGGAACTTGCTGTTGTAGTGATCAAGCCACTCTCAATTATATTTATAAAGTCCTGACAGTCAGATGAAGTTCTTGGTGACTGGAAAAAGAGAAACATTGCACTCATTTTTAGAAACAGTCCAGAGGAGGGCCACAAAAAATAATCAGAGGTCTGGAACACCTCTTAAAGGTTAAAAGAGTTGGAGTTGTTCAGCCTGCAGAAGGAAAAGCTCTGGGGAGACCATATAGCAGCCTTCCAGTATTTAAAAGAGGCATATAAGAAAGATGGGGACAGACATTTAAGTAGGGCCTGGTAGATTCAGACTAGAGATGAGGAAGAACTTTTTTATGATGAGAGCACTGAAACACTGTAATGGGTTGCCCAGAGAAGTGACAGATACCCTGTTCCTGGGAACATTCAAGGTCAGGTTCAATGTGGCTCTGAGCAACCCAACCTAGTTAAAGATGACCCTGTCCACTACAGGGTGGGTGGACTAAATGACCTTTAAATGTCTCTTCCAACTCAAACCATTCTATGATTCTATGGAAAAAGCAGCACCTTCCAGTCTCATCAGGCAGTGTTTGATATTCTATGATGTAAGTAAGTCCTTGCTAGAATGCTGATGGATTAGGTCAAGGGAGGTCCAGGAGTCTCCATTCTACAGCTTACTTTGTTGAAAGACCAATGTTAGTGTTCAAATGAAGGATGCTGACTGTCTGACAGGCTGAACATTTTTCTTCCATATTTTATGTTATTTTTAATGCCATAAGCTCTTTGTGTGTCTGTGTTTTGTTGGGAGTATCTTGGCATTACCATAAGGAACTAGAAATGTTCCTGTTTAGCGACAAAGAAGATACTCAATAGTAACGTGGTAATCTATACCATCAGTGAGTAAGTAAAATCTCTGCCTGATTTAGACCACAGATGTAATATGAGTTTCCTATCTTCTCCATGAGAATGCTGACCACAGGGCAATTGGCTGTGCTGTTGTAGACTTCTACTATTCCCCAATGATAGAGATTTTGTTCAACACTTGCCATCACTGAAGAAAAGAGAAAAAATAGCACAGGAAGGACATTGAACTGTTGGATTGGGTCCAGAGAAGGGCCACGAAGATGATTGGAGGGCTGGAGCAGCTCTCCTATGAGGACAGGTTACAAGAGTTGGGTCTCTTCAACCTGGAGAAAAGAAGGCTTCCAGGAGAACTTATAGTAGCCTTCAAATATCTGAAGGGGGCCTACAGGAAGGTTGGGAAGGGATTATTTACAAAGTCTTGCAATGACAGTACAAGGGGCAATGGGTTTAAACTGGAAGAGGGTAGATTTAAACTGGCTGTTATGAGGAAATTCTTTACAGTGAAGGTGGTGAGACACTGGAACAGGTTGCCCAGGGAGGTTGTGGCTGCTCCCTCCCTGGAGGGGTTCAAGGCCAGGTTGGACGAGGCCTTGAGTGATCTGTACTAGCGGGAGGTGTCCCTGCCTATGGCAGAGGGTTGGAACTAGATGATCCTTGAGATTCCTTGCAACCTTACCGTTCTATGATTCTATGATTCTATAGTCTCCTAGCTTCCCTAGTAAGTGCCAAATGGTCAACATTCATTCCTCCATGTTTTAATGCTTGTGCACAGTGATTTGTCTTCAATATGCTCAGAGCCATTAAAACACCATAAAATGTCTTCCTGTTTCCAGTGGGGATGTTCAGGACTGGCACACAGATCCCACAGGAGTACTGTCACATATGATCAATCTAAAATATATCTTGCTTTGCATGGAACCTCAACGGGGCACCTAAAATAACTTTCATAGTGGTGGTTTTGCAAGGCACTTTCAACTTCTAAACTCAACGGGAACCCACAGCCTGTAACAGTTTACTATTCATAGTCAGCTGTAACAAAGGATTTCTCTGCAACTTGTGCCTACACACTACAGCTTTTCTCATTTCTGCGACATTTTAGCAGAAAGGTAGGCCTCTGATGTTACAGCTGCTTTCTCTGCACCTGTCTGTCTGCCTTTTGATACCTATAACTGTCTGCAATTGCAGGATTTCTCTCCTGTTCTGACAAGGCAGCAAATCCTGGGGCAGAAAATACTCCTCTGTTTTGAATGAGAAGGTGCCCACGCTCAGGGAAATGTTGCCCTTGGTACTCAGTGTAGGGAAATCAGCACACAAAGAAGGAAGAGGGTAATGAAAGAACGATCAGGGAAAGACAATCTTGCCAGAGCAAAACAGGGAAATAGTAAAAATATATGTGTGAGCACACATCTCACAGATGGGAAAATGCTGTCAAGTAACTATAGACTATGAAAAGCTACATGTTATGTAAATACGACACAGTAGACACTCCTGTAGCGTAGTGTGTACTAGTAAAGAAAAGGACATCTTCTGTCAATTTTGAGTCATAGCAGTAAGGTCCCACTCTTCCTATAGCTATTAAAAAGGGATGAGTTAATTAACACCTTGTTATCTGGCAGAAAAATTCACAATATAACTTACCCTTGTGAAAAAGAAAACAAACATGGCATCCCTTTCTTAATGCAAGAGAATCAGAGAACAACAACCTAGACTGTGTGATCAATACTTTCCCAAGTGGAAAAAAAACAAAGCCAGAAAAAATTGCTATCTGCTTCAAAAGTTTCTGTGAAAGTATCACACACAGAACTGGGGGGAAAAAAAATTACTCAGATTTTTTTGCGTGGGAGACAATTTTCCAAAAATACTGCAATTTTACAGCAATTTTGCTCATGTAAAAACAGAAGTTCAGTAAAAAAAAAGTTTTTCACAAATTTCACTCGTTACCTCTTCTCCACTGACAGCATAAATATGGTCTTTCAGTTGTAAAATCAACAGCCTCGTTACCTCATGAGCAACTGCTCTCGTAGAAGCCACCATGACCCTGAGGTCACCAAGCAACCTGAAGGCAGACACTTACTCACAAAGTGGCCACCTTGCAGCTTAGGCACTCGTGGTGGCACAGCACCCAGGAAGGGATCACGCATAAACTTTATAGTCCACGTTACATTGTCATCCTTGTTAGTCCCAGTCCCACAGACCCCAGATATCTGGATTAAAGAATTAAGTGTTTCACCTCTAAAATTACTGTGATGACTGAGCTTAAGTTTGGTTCAGATTTGTCTGGGCCAGCTACCCTATAACCTCCTTTGGGTAGGATTGAATTGGTTACCTCAAAACCTCTGCTGGGATAAATGGTTGAATTTCTATTGATGTTAGGAGGACAGAGTCATTCACACAAGCTAAACAGCCAGTATGCTGAGAGCACATCAGTGTGCTTTCACCCATGGCTTGAACAAGAAGCTTTGAAAGTGTAGCTGCATAGAGATCCAGGAAAGTGCTTTTCTTGGGAGAGGAATCTGAACTGAGCTCATCACAGTGGGAAATTTTCCTTTGCATATCTTCTGGTCCATATGAAAGAGCATCATTACCTGTTGCTTTGTAGACTGTGCATGAAGAGAGCTTTATATTTCAAACTGAAGGTGTGAGCATTATTCCCTTTGAAGTTGAAAGCAAAACTCTAGGCTCTGACGGAAGAAATATCAGGAGCATCATTAGTAACTTTCCAATGCACAGTTGAAAGGCTGTCATGGCAATTCTAAAACATCTGCTTTGAAACTATTTTAGATACTTTTATTGCACTTAACCTTGCAGTTTTTCATCATCTTTGTTTGCACCTTAAACTGCATAGCTTCCCGTACATTTAAGTTCCTTTNTAAACTGGATTGCTTCCCCTTCATTTTATTTTCTTTTTTTTTTTTTTTTTTTTTTTTTTTTTTAATTCTGATCTGGGTTTGGTTTAGCAAGTTAAAATCAGTCTCTAAAAGCACCAAAAGAGTTAGATAAATGCATAGACAGACAGACAGATAGTTGCAATTTTTCTTCTTAGAACTTCCTAAGTCAAAACATGATTGACTTATCTTTACTTCATATTGCTTGCACCTCCTGCTCAAGGGAGCAACCATTTTTCCTTTCCACTTTGAAGACAACATCAGAGCAGTCTGTGCATCAGAAGCAGAATTAGAATCTTAGAATCCCTATCAGGTGCTAAGAAGTAAAATTTTCAGCCAGACTGTTCAAAATAAAGTAAAAAGGAAAAAAAAAAAAAAAAAGATAATTTTAAAATAGAGGGGGGGGGTTCAAGATACAGGATTCTTCTGAGTGCAGACATACTTTCTGGACTTCCACCTATTTATGTGCTAACAGCAAGTGTGGGTAGCCAAGAAGCAATTTGACTGTCTGCTCGTTAAGAGAAAAAAATTCTGTGCTCAGTTTAACTCATAATAGGACAAGACAGAGACTCTACTGAAGCCATCAAAATCTCATCTCGGGTACACAGGAGGAAGTCTGGCAAATGAAAGATATTTCCTGTAACCAATGACTCTTTTTCATAAAATGCATTATACATTTCAGATGGTTTCAATTATTTGGGTGTCAGCAAGTATTTCTCTACCACTTAATAAAAGTAATTCTTTGTATTTTTTAATCAGAAATGGATTTCTGAAGAATGCTTCATGAAAGGGCAAATGTTTGAAATCAGACAACTCCTTCTAAATTATTTCAGTCTGTGGGGAGAAAGGGAGGATAGTCTGCAGCAAAGTCCTGCTTTTCTGCCCTTGCCTTCCCACGAGGCTCAGGCTCCTTCACCAGCATCTCTGCACCCTGAGAATATCTTGGTGATACTGAAGGAGCTAAGAGGCCAAACTCAACTGCAGTTTACTAATGCTGTGGCAGAGCCACTTCAGTAAAGGAAAAAGGTGGGCTGGCCCCTTGTTGCTCCTGGTTGCACCAACACAGAAAAGGAGGCTGGCTTCAGCTTGCCTCTCTCATATGCATACACGACGCCAGGGGAAAGAGATGTGGGAAACATCTCCCTCTTATTTCAAATCCTTTTTCGGTACCTGTACTCATTGAAGACCAGCAATACCATCTTCTTAGAAAGTAGTTGGTCTTCCTTCAGGAACAAATTCTGTCATTACAGAATGTTTGATTATTCTTATACGTCCCCATGCTGTGGCTCAAGAAGAGTAAACAAATAAGCAATGACAGACAGAATAGCAATAGTTTTGTCATGCAGTAAGGGTTTCTGCTGATCACAGAAATCAGAGCTGAACAACAGATCTCAGCCACCCCAACAGAGCTCTGCCAGAAAAATAAACTAAATAACCAGTGTTTCATAGCAATAATAGTAATAAAATTCACTGCAGGGAATTGTGCCTCCACCTGCTCAGAGCTAGACCTAAGCTCCCCAAAGCCATAGCAATGCCTCAGCCAATCCAGCAGCCTTTCAGTTTGCAGTAGAAGAAGAAGGAGAAAAACAAAAAACAAACAAAAAAAAAGAGACAAAGGCTGGCTCTAATAAAAGGCAATGGGCATGTGGGGCTAAATCTCTTCTCTCCTGGGGAACTTCTCCCCATTATACTCAACCAAGAAAAAATGACTATGGGAAATATACAGTCACAACCAACTTCTTCTCTTCAGCTGTGTAGCCCCATGAAGGACTCCTGTTTTCCTGGAAACAGAAGGAACTGTTAATGCAGGAACTCAATGTGTTTTTTAATGAGAAAAATAAAAGGTCATTTTACATTTGTTGCAGCATTTTGTTTTTCTAAATTCAGAGAAATGTGTAGATTTCATGCTTGAGGAGATGGGGAGAAATCCTGCAGCCATACCAATGGGAAGGGGAGGGTTTTTTTCCTTTTTTAATAAAGCGATGATTATAAAAACATGACAGGAACATGTCTTCATGTGGGAAAGCTTGTCATCTTTATTATTTCTGCTGGCAACAGGAACTAGATGTCCTTTCTGAAACATAAACCTTTCACTCACAGGCACAGCATTGAAGCATTTCTTTTGTGAAATGTGAGCAAAAAGCCAGAGGTGGATGCAGCTAATTGTATTGGGAGAGGTTGCTAAAAGAATCACTCTTTCCCATCTCTACGGCTTATGCCACACCTTGGGCCAGGCCTTTCCTTTACAGTGCTATCAGAGCGAGGCTGTGATCTTTCAGAGACGAGAAAGTGACTTCTCTTTCCTGGTAAGTACTTAACCAAAGTCTTGAATAGGCAGTGTTTTGTCCCTTTGAAAGCGATCTTTTCATTTAATGTTTTCTGCATCCCTTGGCGAGATTTCATTATTTAAGGCATGTGAGAAAAACCTTTTCATTTTTAAACTCAGTTTTTTTCTTAACAAGAATGGCTAAAAGTTCTCACTCTGGGCTTCTGGATACAGCAAGGATTTAAAAGTGAGGATAAACAACATCAACCAAAAAGCACTGGAAGAAACCCAGAGAGTTGTCTCAGAAATTATTCCTGAGAAATTGTGGAGATGTGGAAGGAAGCAGAGGAATTATAATATTCGTAAAGTACAACAACTGGGAAATAAGGAGAAGCAGGATTCCCCTTGTGCTATGTCTCACAGGATATCCAGTGTGCAGAGAACATAGAGAATGCTGACATTTGTCATTGCTACTGTCAAGTCTTGAGCCTAGTTGGCTAAATTTGACCTGTTCACTTTCAATTAAGTTCATCCAAGAGTAAGAGCTAGCTTCTGGTGGTTCAGCTCATTGGGCATCAGTGTGAAAGGAAGTCAGACAGCTGGTCTGACTAGCTAGATTCTGCAGGCCCCTTCTTTTGCCTATAAGGGCATTGTGCATCTTAAAAAAGGTCTGGAAACACCCTCCCTGCAAAGTACAGTGCTCCTAGACAGTCATGCCATGTGGGACACCACAAGGCTGTTAAACTGCGCAGGGACCAACTGGGCAACCACCAACATAGCACTCGGCACACCAAACAACAGAAAGCCATCACCTCTCCTCCTGCGCCTGTGCACTATAAAAGACAGAAGAGACCACCAGAGCAAGCCCTGTGTAAGACTGATCTGAACAACTTGATGTCTCAAACATCGTGCGAGGCAGCAGCCTTGCAGTTTGAGAAAAATCTGTGTTCTCTAGTTAAGACAAAGAACAAAATATGCCAGCTCAGGAGTGTTTGGAATGCGTCAGAGGATGAACAGTTTTGACCCCTTTTGCATACATTCCACTGAGATAAGGAATTTCGCTGCACACTGTGCAAAGGGTAATAAAATACAGGATCCATGCAACCCCTGCTTAATTGGTGGAAGGGAATGGTGCCTTTTGTGCACATCGCCAGGCACCACCTTCCAGTGCTTCCCATGCAAATAATGCATCAGGAAGCCACAAAGCAACACTGATTTCAGAGAAGAATAAAAGGGACTTGGACACACTGGCAGGTGCACTCCCCCAGTGAAGAACCATGGAATGAACCAGGAAAGATATCTCTGGAATCTTCAGTGCTGATCCAGATCTTTATTCTCTTTCTGTCTCTTTTTCTCTTCCCTGTTCTCTTAGACACCTCACGTGTATACACATAGAACTTTAGTCAGGCAGTCAGCAATTAAATCTCTCTTTGTATGGACTTACGGTGTTAAGTCTCTTTAATTCAACCCAAGCAAATCATGGAACCTCAGTCACTCCCTTTTCCCTCCTCCCTCTTGGGCTGAGTGGAATGTGACACCCTGGGAAACAGTGTGTCCTTCTTCCTGCTGGTGGACCTCAGAACTACAGAAATAGATTCTGAGTTTGGAAACTCTCAAGTAGAGGAGATAAATGACCCGAATCTGTCACTTTTGGGTGAACAATCTGACTCAGTGGGACATTGTAAAAGAGGAATTTCCCTGTTACCCTTAGGGAGAAAGCACCAGATACAACCATAGTTTGCACAAAGCCTACTTGAGTGGTAAGCATAAAAGCTGCAGAAAGGTCACACGTTTGGTACACACCAGGAGGTACATGTTGAGGAATGAAGGCGAAAAATAGTAGAGGTTCTGTGTCAATGTTTTGGGCCAGATGCCTTAATTTCTCCTATGCTTGTTGGGTGTCCCTCTTCTTATCAGGTTCAGCCCCTTGCCTGTCTCTGCTTGCATTCATTGACTTGCAAAACAGAGGAGGGCGAATGTCAGAGGCCAAAGGCTTATGATTGGCACTAAGAAGGACCAGGGGTAGGAATTACTGTGGCAGACTGAAAAATAACAAAACCCCAGTTATTTAAATGTAAGTATTTTAACACATCAGTGAAAATACCGATCGACTCTCAGGCCAATCAACTCACAAGCATGGAAAGTCAGCAAACCTGAGCCTATGCAATTCCAGTGCACAAAACTAATCCCTACCCCACCAACAAAGGATCTGGCAGCCAGTTACAGCAATGGTCGAGTTTTATAGTGCTCTGAACCCCACTCAGGAATGAGGGCTGTTTTGTGCCAGTTACTGCCCAGGAACTTCAAGAAGAAAAAGTTTAAAAGCAAAATTTAAAGAAAAACTGGTGCTGAAGGTCCTGAAGATTTTCTTGGGAAATGGGCTGTGAGAGGAATTTAACAGGAATTCATTATGATCTTGCACACATCTTGTTAGGAGAAACTGCAAGGCACAAAACCACTCAGGCACAGGCTAAGCTCCAAACTGCATTTATTCATTAAGACCCATGTTTTCAGAAACAAGAGGGAAACTTGGGTGCCATCTTTTGTCTTATTTGCTTTTTCTGATGGTACCAGGCAGGTATTTAGCATTCACCTTTCAAAAGTAAAAAAATCCAGCTGTCTCTTAGTGGGTACTCAAAAACACGTGATAATTTACAGAAACACAGGTGTAAATGTGGTTGGAAGGAATCCCAGTGAGAAAATAAATAATTTAGTATTGCTTTTAGGGCTTTTTCAGCATCCATTAGAAATTATTTGAAGTTATCAAAAGTTCTTACTGTGATCACAGAGAATGCCTCAGAAAACCCCATTTTCTGTGTATCATCATGCTTTACTTTCAAGTTAGCTTGGTTTTGGTTACATTATACATGGATAAAGTATAGTTATTTCAGTGATAGCAAATAATATGTTTAACTCTCTAACACAGTGCTCCTGTGTAGAGTGATCGTTTATCTTTGCATTTTCTTCTGTCACTGTCACTTCCATTACTCTTACTGAAAATGGCATTCATTTTTAAAACAGTAAGGTGGCTCTGGATATTACACTGAGAGGAAAAAAAAAAAAGCTAATATCAAAAAATACTGTAATAGCACAATGTGACAAATGCTTCCTATAATTCCACATTCTTGCAACTCATGACAGTCTAAATGGGTACTCGATGCATCCTTCCTAGAAGTATACATGAATTTTACATAAAAAAAACCCCAAGCAATACATTTATCAGAATTTTAATTTGATTGATAAGCAAAAGGTGGTGTTTGGTTTGGTTTGGTTTTAAAAAAAAAAAATTCACTTAAAAAAATAATTCCATATGCAAGAGTAAACAAACTCCTATACAAAGGACACTAAATGTGTTACTCTGAAGGGTGGTAGCACCCAGAAGGCCTTACCCAAATCCATGTCATGAAGGCATGTAATCTCAGTCCTCCAGGAATTAATAAGAAAGTAGTGACAGGTTCCATTTGAGTATAAATTTGGTGTGTATTCAGTTCCCTGAGGGTAACAGCATCTTTACTTTTTTAGACTGATGTGTGACCTCCAACCAATTAACAGCTTTCAAATACAGTTGTTCACAAAACTTTTCTGCCGCACTGAAGTGCTGGGGAATAAACTTCAAGTTCACATAAAATCTAGTGATGGCTTGCAAATCTTCCCTTCTGAATCGATATCTCCTTGTTATAATAGAAATAAATAAGATTATAAATTTTACAGAAACCATATGGCATTGCCTTCCCAGAGTAAGTGAACACTTCACTCAAAATAAGTCATGATGTCCTGAAACAATCACTCTGCCCTCTAACTGTTCCTAAAAAATAATTTTAAAAAAGATATCCTGGAATAAAATCATCACATTCTAGGACACAAAGAACAGTAATTTGGAATTACTCCTGACAGTTTTAATTTGGTACATCAGGGGTGTAATTTTGGAAGAGCAAAACAGTCTTTCCCTGGAAATGAGATCTACAAGTTGTTAGTCTTTCTATAGATCAGGTAGCTTTGAGTTGACCATCCCCTGATGAGCTAGAGAGCTGGATACTGTTTTGAACTCATTATACCCATTCTGCTTCTTTTAGCCTCTCACATCACAATCATCAATGAGGCAATAAGGTCACCATATTCAGATTTGCTCAGTCAAAGGACCTGTTTTAGAACGGTGAATATTAATGTACTGGAGATGAAGACCTTAGGGGATTGCAAGAGCTTACTACCTAGGAAAAAAAACCAAAAAAAACAACCACTGTGGTCTGAAGGTTTCCTTAAATTGACTTTAGTGACTCTTTCATTGTAAACCAATAAGTCTGACGTAGTGTTTCCTAATTAGCAAACCAGCGTCTTGGCTGATTTTCTTTCCCTGGATCCACAGCATAACCATTGCAACTGACCCTGTGACATTCTTGCACCACAAGAATATAGTTATAGAGTCTACATTAGGGTACTGAACAGCTGATTGTGATGAACATAGTTCGCCCATTTCATAAATATGACAAGAGGAGGTTCTAAAAACCTTTCCATTACTCCTTTTTTCCCTCGGGAAACAGCTTCACCAAAAGGATAGAAACACAAACAAGAGTTTCCAGTGTGGGGGGGAGTCTCTTGATACATGAGCTGTATCTGGTCGGAAAACAGACCTCTTTCTTATGTGTTAGTTAATGAATGAACCATGTAGTTTTCTCCTTTGGAGAACAATTTAGAAGAGTATTTCATCCCACTTAATCAATGTTAGTCAATGGTGGTCTGCCTCGGTAAAGATGGAAGGCAATTAATACACGTGGAATTCTCACTCTAATTCTATAATCACACAGATCAAAACAAATTGCCATTTATGATCAGTTTTCCCACATTTGAACACCACAGTCTACCTCTGGCAGGAACAAGTTACTTCAGACAACTAAATTGCTATCAAAGAAATAAAATCATCTTTGTCTCAACGGCTGCTGACGGTGTCTTGTTGCTTGCAGGATGATGTGTTAGCATCTGGTATTTGCCCTCTGAGATAAGGAGTGCTACATATTACTTGGGGAATTAGAATTGGATTATCTTTGTTCCTGCAGTTTCAGCAGAGCTCTTCACAAGTGTGAACTCTGATCCATCTACTTTGTGCAAAGTGACAAGAAGAGCATGACGGAAGTCTAGAGGACAGCATAATTCAGATTCTTTCATTGTCATGCCTGTCCTATAGACCTGAAAGATGTTTTGATATTTCACTGGTGTGGATAAAGGCTGCCTAATCTCCTTGCACAGTATGGAACTGTTCATACATATTTTGCTGCCATTTTGGTGGTATTCTTTCTATTCTGAAATCCCAAACCTCCAGGCTTGTGAAAAGCACATTATCCCATTTTGAAGTGAAGTTTGATTTTGGGGGAAATGACAGTGTAGAATATAAACCTATATATAGATAGAAGAAATACAGGAAAATCCATCTATTAAAATGTGGTTTTGTACCCTATGAATGCATTTTGCTTTTCTAAATGTATATTCTGATTCTGCTTCTACCAATTTCTCTGCTCAGTTTTCAGGTATCTATAAAAAGAATTTTTTTTTTTTTTTTTTTCAAGATAGTACTTTATTGATTTGGTGCTGAATAGGATTTAACTTGTCTTTAAGTAAAGCTCAAGTTTCTTCAAGTCCTCACTAACGACTATCACAGAATTACAGAATTAACCAGGTTGGAAAAGACCTTCAAGATCATTAAGTCCAACCCATCACCCAACACCTTCTAATTAAGGAAACCATCCCACTCAGCGCCTCATCCAGCCTCCTTTT
>VWYK01021437.1:2246-17017 GCA_013399775.1 Semnornis frantzii | reverse complement strand
CTCTGTGAAGCCATAAACAAGAATACACTAACTTACAACTGGTCTTGCAGCTCCACAATGATGTATTCCAGCTGCTCCTTCTCCATTTTGTGGGCTAGGTGCATGTCCTCAATCCTCTGGAGCAGCAGCTTGTTCTGGGAGACAGACTCAGAGAGTTGGTTCTCTCTGAGCCTCACCAGCTCCTCCAGGTAGCCCTGGGAATGGAAGTGCAGAAGGCTGTGAAGAGCACACAGCAAAAAAGCTGTTTCTGGTCTGCTCAGGTCTTTCCAGCTCAAGGTTCTCTGCTTTGGGTTTTCTGGAGCTGGGTTTTAAACTAGTAAATGGACTCTCAGAGGAGGATGAGGTTTCCTGACAGCTACTAAAGAAATAACCTACTTAGTGACATCACAAAAGCACAGAGCTGCTGGGGCTGGAGAAGCCCTCTGAGAGCAGCCAGCCCAGCCAGCAACCCAACCCCACCATGGCCACACATTCCTTGAACACCTCCAGGCATGGGCACTCCACCACCTCCCTGGGCAGCCTATGCCAATCCCTGACCACTCTGGCAGCAAAGAAACCTTTCTGTATCTCCAACCTAACCCTCTCCTAGCACAGTTTCAGGTCATTTCCTCTCACTTGAGACTAGGGAGCAGAGCCCAACCCCCAGTTGGCTGCAGCCTCCTCTCCAGGGAGCTGGAGAGAGCAATGAGGTCTCCTCTCAGCCTCCTCTCCTCCATACTAAACACCCCCAGGACCCTCAGCTGCTCTTCCCCCACTATTTTGGGACACTCTCCCCTCACTTAACTCCTCCTCCCCATTCTGAGATGCCTCCATTCCCCTCTCTGTGTTGGAAGAACAGAGCAATGGATGCAGCAGGGAGCCAGGAGTGGCAGCAGTGTGAAACACTTCAGCTTTCAAAGCCCACATGGAGCAGTCAGTAGTAAAAGAAAGAGATCACAACTGCAGCCTTGCTATGGCCCTGGGCAGCCTGCTCCAGCTGGAGCTCTCCCTGCTGACTGCAGGGGCTTGGACAAGATGACCCTGGAGGGTCCCCTCCAACCTGATGCAATCTGTGATGCTGTGAATTTATTGTAGCCTCAGTCCAAGTTCTGAGTGATCTTCAGAGCTTTTCAAACCAGGCTTAGTTCTGCCCTGTTAGAAGTTACCTCTCCTTTGACTGCTAAGGTACAGCTTGGAGCTCTGAGTAGTGCTTTGGAAGTACTAACTGATGCCTTAGGATGTGCACACAACTCCTGCCTCCCAGAAACTGCAAACAAACATCTTAAAAGAGAGGAATTTTGGCTATGAAGCTCCAGCATCAGGACCAGAAATCTGTGAGCAGCAAACACCTCAGCCTGTAAGGACAGGGAGATGCAGTGGCAGCTCCAGGACTCCAGCACAGACAGGAAACAAAGAATGGGGGAGCTTGCATCTTTCCAAAAGAGGGGGAGGGAGGACTGCCCACAGAAGTGACAAAAGGTCTAAACTGTGACTCATCAACCTGGACAAGAGACAACTTGGAAAAGACAAACTCCCAGACTTCCAGAGTGGCCTGGTGAGGGCAGGAAGGAAGCCACTGCTCATGGTTTGTAATGTCCAAGAGCCAGGCACCACGAAATGAAGGCAGCAGGAGCCAGATCCAAAGGACAGCAAGGGAGGAGGCTTTTCACACAGCAGATGGAAGGCAAGCAGGACACTGCCAAAACCATGGCCTGGGTGCTAAGAATTTGCAGGAGGCCAAGAGGCTGTGTGACAAGGACTGCAAAGAGAGATCCAGCACAGAGACCTTTCTGTCCTCAGCAAGTGCTGCAGCTGCTCTGCAGAGGAGAAACAGTGCAGCTGCACTGGCCTGGGGGTTGCTCCTGCCCTCACACCTCCTGTGGGCAAGTACCCAAGACAGGACAGGGGCACAAGCAAGGCTAAAGCAGCACTGCATTGCTGAGCCAACACAGCAACCATGGAATCACAGAACTGGCTGGGCTGGAAAAGCTCTCAAGGACCATCCAGGCCAACCACCAACCCCACCCCACTGTGGCCATGGCTGTGCCTGCAGCTAGCAGCTTCAGAGACACACTGCCTGTGGCTGTGAGCATGCAGGAAGGAGCCAGGGCTCTCCATTAGATTTGGGACATCTCAATTTCACCATGAAATCTCATCCCAAGCATTATTGTTGCTGCTGTTATTCTCCTCCCTCCCTCCCCAAACCTCTTCACCTTCAAATCAGCCAGCAAAGGCACTTAGACACTGTGCTGGTTTGAGGTTAATTGGAATATTTTAAGGGAGAAAATTATCCTATAGGCTGTGAAAGGAAAAGCAGTGGTGATGGCTGCTTCACTCAGAGCCTTGCTGAGATGTTTAAGAATACAAAACATAGATAAGCCTCTCAGGCACAGACACTCTGGGGCTGTCTGGCTTCTGGCTTCTCCTCTCTGCCCAGTAACCTCACTAACCACTTTCCTTCTAACCCCTCCTGGCCCATCCTCCAAACTCACCTTGTGCAGGCAAACCTTGGGGTAAGGCAGAGGGGTGGGGAGAAGGTGGAAGGGTGGTTGGGAGCCCCTCCTGGGGTCTCTGATTTCTGGGAGGGGAGTTGTGTTTCTGTATTCCCTTTCCCTTGTCTATGTCTGTAACTATTCCTGTCTGTTGGGTATATCTCTGCTTGTACAGTGTGCTGAGCTGTAAACAGAGCTTCAGTCCTTAACTTCCAGCTGCCTGAGTCTAGTCTGGGGGATTTTACACAGTGTGGGGGGGCAGGGAACTCCCAAACCATCACAGACACTCAGGGGATCAGACAATTCCAGAGCACTTGTGTGAAGCTAAATACCATTTAATCAGTTTCCTGCCTCCACTGCAGTGGAGATGCCAGCACTGTGCTGCTGCTGAGTTCAGCTGCAGCCCCTGCCCAGGCTGCCCCTTACCTTCTGCTCCAGGGCCAGGCGGTACTTCTGCTCCACCCGCTTGCACTTGTTGTACCAACTGTTCTCATCAGTGATGAAGGGAGGCCCAATGGTCTCTGGGGTGCTGCCCTCACTGCCACTGCTGCCCAGCGTCCTCAGCTCCTCCTCGTCGCTGCTGATGCTGTCGGAGCTGAAGGAGCACAACCTGCAGTGAAAAGCTGCCCTTGGGCTACTGCAAACTCCCCTTCCAAGCAAAGCAGTGTGGCTCTCCACAACAGCTTCAGATAGCCTCACAAGGTGCCTGCAGCTCTCAGCCAAGGACTGGAATGTGGGCACAGATCACCTCACAGCTCAAACTGTTCTCTGTGCAGCCACCCAGAGAACAGGCAAAAGGTCAACTCCTCTTGGGGCAGTCAGACAACTGCGTGCAGGATGCTCTCTTGGAACCACAGAATGGCTTGGGTTGGAAGGGACAATCAAGATCATCCAATCCCAACCAGGGACACCTCCACCAGCCCAGCTTGCCCAAGGGCCCAGCCAACCTGACTTTTCAACACTGAAGGCTCCACAGCTGCTCTGGGCAACCTGTGCCAGTGCCTCCCCACCCCCATGGGCAGGAATTGCTTCCTCATGGCTCATCTCAGTCCAGCTGCTGCCAGTCTGAAGCCATCCTCCCTCCTCCTGTCTCTCCAGGCCTTTGCCAAAATTCCCTTCCCAGCTCTCCTGTAGCCCCTTCAGGTCCTGGCAGGCTGCTCTGAGGTCTCCCTGCAGCCTTCTCTTCTCCAGGCTGCACAGCCCCAACTCTCCCAGCCTGTGCCCATAGCAGAGCTGCTCTAGGCCTTGAGTCATCTCCACAGCAGACCGTGTCAGTTCTGCTCATTATTACTCATGTGGTTGAGCAGAAGAGCAGGATGCAGCTGGGAGGTCAGATCAGAAGCTCAGCTGGGGCTGGATTTTTGTTATAACTGCTCCTGCTACAGCACTCTGAGACCCTCCAGCCCAGCCAGCAGCCCAGCACCACCATGGCCACCAAACCATGGCCCTAGTGCCATGGGCACAGCTTTCTGGAATGCCTGCAGGGATGGGGACTCCACCACCTCCCTGGGCAGCCTGTGCCAATCCCTGACCACTCTTGCAGCAAAGAAACTCTTCCTCATCTCCAACCTGAACCTCCCCTGGTGGAGCCTGAGGCCATTTCCTCTCCTCCTATTGACCCAAGCCACATTTTACCTGCTACAACTGCAATATACACAACAATGACTTCTGAGTTGATGTCTACACAGCCAAGCCCCAGAGAGAAGACAGTAGAGAAGGTGTGGTGAGAGTCCAGGTGAGAAGTACCTTTGGGTGAACTTCAGGTATGGGGTGTAATCTATGACAGCTGGAAAGCTGCCATCCAAGCCCTCTCCCTTCAGACAGAAACTGGGAAAACAAACAAACAAGGATAAGGTTACCACAGGAAGATTTAATGGCAGCAAAGCTGCATCTCAGCAGTGGGAAATTTGATTTCTCCCTCAGCAGATTAAAGGCTAATGAAATATTGAGTAAAAAAATAATGAAATTAAAAAAAAAGCATCTAAAATGATGCTGGGACTACTGTGAGGGGGGAAAAACAGATCCTGTTCTCACCAGGGCTCTCCTATCTCCACCTCAAAGACTTCTCTACAGTTCATAGCTTCATAGAATGGGTTGGGTTGGAAGGGACCTTCAAGATCATCCAGTGCCAGCCCCCTGCCATGCCCAGGGACACCTCCCACCAGCACAGCTTGCTCAGGGCCTCATCCAGCCTGGCCTGCAACCCCTCCAGGGAGGGGGCAGCCACAGCCTCCTTGGGCAGCCTGTGCCCGACTCTCACCACCCTCACAACAACTTCTTCCCAGCTCCAAATTGCCCCTTGGCCTGTCTCAGACCCCCTCAGCACAAGTCCCTCTGCAGCCTTCCTGCAGGATCCCTTCAGGCACTGGCAGGCAGCTCTGAGGTCCCCCTGGAGCCTTCTCCTCTGCAGGCTGAACTATGGCATCACTTTGTTCTTACCCAGAGAAGCAATTCGAGGTCTCTTCCTCTCTCCCTCCCCACCCTTCCAGCCACCCCCCCAGGCCTTGTCTCTCACACTTCCAAGGGAATCTCACATCAGCCACTGATTGCCAAGCCCCTTCCCTGAGCACTGTTCTGGAGGCAGCAAAGCTGGTACCTGAAATCGATGGCGTTGAGCCCCAGCAGCATCCCAGCCAGCATGTTGGCTTCTTCCCCAAGGACAATGGCTCCATCCTCATAGAACCTCCTTCAACAGGACACACTCAGTCAGCACCTTCTGCTCTCACACGAGTCACAGATTCACACAATGGGTTGGGTTGGAAGGGACCTTCAAGTTCATCCAGCCCCAGCCCCCTGCCATGGGCAGGGACANTTCTCCAGGCTGAACAGCCCTAACTCTCCGAGCCTGCTCCCACAGCAGAGCTGCTCCAGCCCTCTGATAGTCCTCATGGCCTCTTCTGGATCCTTTCCAGCACTTCCATGTCCCTCTTACACTTGGGGCACCAGAACTGGATGCAGTGCTGCAGGGGGGCTCTTAGCAGAGCTGAGCAGAGGGTCAGAGTCACCTCCCCCATCTGCTGCCCACACTGCTTTGGCTGCAGCCCAAGACATGGTTGGTTTCTGGGCTGCAAGTGGCCATTGCCAGCTCACTGGGACTCAGGTGAATGTTACATGTAGGAAGAGGGGAACCAAGAGCTGCCCAGCACCAGCATCAGGTGGACCATTCACTTCCAATCCCGAGTCCCTCACTTGGGAAATGTTTGCTAAAACACTGCAGAGCTGAAGGCCTGCCAGAACCTGGTTGTTTTGAAGTCTCTGAGAGCTGTGGAGATGTATTCAGACAGGTGCTTCTCCATCAGTGCCACTCTGATCCAGGCCCGACCCTGCAGGGAGACACAATAACAGATACTGAAGCACTCCACAATCAGAGCCTTGATTTTCCACCTGAGAGCAAAGCCTTGGCTCACCCAGGGGGAATGCACTGATGAGTAACATTGCCCCAGCAGGAACTGTTGCCAAGGTGGAGGCACAGAATAGTTTGGGTTGCTGCTCCTCCCCAGCCCTCTTCTCCACACCCTTCACCTGCTGCTTTGTCCTGCTCTGGCCCCACTCCAGCACCTCAATGTGCCTCTTGGAGTGTGTGCCCCAGAAATGCCCCAGGACTCAGCCAGAGCATAGAACTGGCTGGAGCTGCACTGACAGCAAGCTGGGCAGATGCTGAACACCAGCAGCAGCACTCTCACAGACACCAACAGCACAGCAGCAGCTCGGGCAGAGGGCAGGGAAGTGAAGAGGATGTTTCTCTGGAGAGCTGCCTTCAGCCTGCAGTCCTTTGCAGCACAGACTTAGGGACTCATACAACCACCACGAATGGAGAAGACCTTTAGGACCATCACCAAGTCCAACACCTCCATCACCACTTCATTTCCCCTCAAAACTCTCTTGCCAGAGCTCCTCACCTGCCAGAAGCCTACTCCCCTCCTCACCTGGAGACTGCTCACGGGGCTTGGAGCAGATTTTGACTCCTCATAGACTCACAGAGTTGTGTGGTTAGGAAAGCCCTCTGAGACCATCCAGTCCAGCCAGCAACCCAACCCCACCATGGCCACCAAACCATGGCCTCGAGTGCCATGGCCACACCATTCTGCAACACCTCCAGGCATGGGGACTCCACCAGCACCCTGGGCAGCCTGTGCCAGTCCCTGACCACTCCTGCAGCAAACAAATTCTTCCTAACATCCAACCTAAACCTGAGTGAAGTTCCAACCCTGCTGCTGCTGCCCTGGCTGGCAAACCCTCCTTAACAGCTTCCAGGCTGAAGCAGGCACTCACTTGGACCACCAGGAAAGCTGATCCCCACAGCACTGGTATCTCTGTAGACCTGCTTCTACCCTTTCCAGATGAGGACATCTCAAATGCTCCTCCCCACACCCTGAGAAACTCAGCAGCACTCCTCACCCTGCTGCACGAAGGAGCTGCTGTGCTTACTCCTTGGCATGAGGCTTTCCAGAGGAAGATGTGAATTTATTTATCAGGCTATTGCAGAGAAAAGCTTTGCCTCTTATTGCCCACTGGGGTCACATCTTCCTGTCCATTAAAATCTTTGGATCCAGAAACACCTGCCAGATAAATCTTGACTGGAAGCAAAATAATCAGCAGGCTCTGTAACATGAGGCTCTCCAGAAAGGATCTGTAAATAAAAGCTGCTGGAGCAGCTCTGCTATGGGGACAGGCTGGGAGAGTTGGAGCTGTTCAGCCTGGAGAAGGCAGCAGGGAGACCTCAGAGCAGCCTGCCAGGACCTGAAGGGGCTACAGAAGTGCTGGGGAGGGACTTGTGACAAAGGAGGAGGGACAATGGCTTTGAGCTGAGAGAGGGGAGACTGAGACTGGACATTTGACAAGGGCTGGGAGTGCCAGGATGAGGGGGGGATGGCTTCAGACTGGCAGAAGCTGGGCTGAGACATGAGGAGAAAATTCCCCATGAAAGTGGTGCCCTCCTCTGGACCTGCTCCATCAGGCCCATGTCCTTCCTGTGTTGAGGGCTCCAGAGCAGGACACAGCCCTGCAGGTGAGGTCTGAGCAGAGCAGAGGGGCAGGATCCCCTCTCTCCATGTCTGGCCATGCTGCTTTGGGTGCAGCCCAGGCTGCCCTTGGCCCTCTGTGCCGCAGGTACCCATCGGTGGCTCACTCAAGCACTGAGAAGCTGTTGGGGGGAGGGGGCTGGGCAGTGGGGGTTGTGCTGTGGGTGCAGAGCTGGCAGCTGTATGTGAAGGAAAGGGGGGAGAGCAGGTGAGTGTGAGCTGCTGAGCCCTACCTTAGCCCGGGAAGAACCAACGTTCTCCATGCTCTCGATACTGCAGATGCAGCTGGGCGAGACCTTGCGGCAAGCTACACGAATGTAGTCCCAGAAGCTGCGAGGGCTCTCGTAGCCAAACCAGGAGATCTGACCTGAGCCAAAGCACAACAGAGCAAACGGTCAGCAGCCTCCCTCTGCTCAGCAGAGAGAAACAGTTGCAGTACTTCTGTCTGAGGCAACTGCACCGACAGCATTTCGTGCTAGCGAGATCCAGAGAGTCACCGAACGGGTTGGGGTGGAAGGGACCTTCAAGAGCATCCAGTGCCAACCCTCTGCCATGCCCAGGGACACCTCTCAGCTACACTCAGCTGCTCAGGGCCTCATCCAGCCTGGCCTGCAACAGCCCCAGGCAGGAGGCAGCCACAGCCTCCCTGGGCAGCCTGTGCCAGACTCTCACCACCCTCACACTCAACAACTTCTTCCTCAGTTCCACTCTCACCCTGCTCTGCCTCAGCTCCAAACCATTGCCCCTTGCTCTGTCTCAGACCCCCTCAGCACAAGTCCCTCTGCAGCCTTCCTGCAGGATCCCTTCAGGCACTGGCAGGCAGCTCTGAGGTGCCCCTGGAGCCTTCTCCTCTGCAGGCTGCACACCCCCAGCTCCCTCAGCCTGTGCTCACAGCAGCAGTTGATATCCTTCAGTGCTGACTCCCAAGGACCACACAGGCCCTGAGCCCTGCGGCAGCCTGGTGGAGACCTCTGCAGTGCTCCGAGCTGCTGGCAGGTTTTAAACCACAGACTCACAGAACGAGTTGGGTTGAAGTGACCTCAAAGCTCATCCAGCCCCAGCCCCTGCCATGGGCAGGGACACCTCCCACCAGCACAGTTTGCTCAGGGTCTCATCCAGCCTGGCCTTGAACACCTCCAGGGNCCTGGCCTTGAACACCTCCAGGGGGGGGGCAGCCACAGCCTCCCGGGGCAGCCTGTGCCAGTGTCTGCCCACCCTCCTGGCAAGAATTTCTTCCTCATCTCCAGTCTCAATCTGCCCTCCTCAGGTTTCAATCCATTCCCTTCCCATCCATAACACATCATTGCCTTTCAGTTCTGTGTTCTATGATATCTCCACAGCACTGGGCTGGAAGGGACCCTCCCAGCTCATCCTGTCCAACCCCTGCAGGCAGCAGGGACAGCTCCAATAGCTCAGGCTGCCAGGGCCACNTCTCCAGGCTGCATAGCCCCAACTCCCTCAGCCTGTCCCCATAGCAGAGCTGCTCTGACCCCCTGATCACTTTGGTGGTCTCCTCTGGACCCTCTCCATCAGGTCCATGTCCTTCCTATGCTGAGGGCTCCAGAGCTGGCCCCAGCCCTGCAGGTGTGGTCTCAGAAGAGCAGAGCAGGGAGGTCTCTGACCATGCTGTGTTGGATGCAGCCCAGGCTGCCATTGCCATTCTGGGCCCACTGCTGCCTCCTGTACAGCTTCTCCCCCACCAGCACACTCAAATCCTTCTCTGCAGGGCTGCTCTCAGCCTCATCACCCCCAGCCTGCACTGCTCTCTAGGATTGCCCTGACCCAGGTGCAAGACCTTGCACATTGCCTTACTGAACCTGCTGAGGTTCTCCTCAGGCCTCCTCTCCATCCTGCCCAGGTGCCTCTGGCTGGCTCCATCCCAGCCTTCAGTCCTGCCAAGCACAGCACTCAGCCTGGGGTCCCTGCAGAGGCTGCCTCAGGCTCTATCACTGGTGAAGAGATTGATGAGCAAGGTCCCAGTACAGACCCTTGAGCACAGCACTTGTCCATTCACCCCTAACCTATTTGTCAAGCTCTGATGGCTTCTCCTCTGTCCTGAGCAGCAGACCATGAAGCAAAAGGCGTTGGGGATAAAAAATAAACATATATACCCACATACACAAGTCTGATGGTTTGTGCTCAAGGACACCTGAAGCTGGGAGAGAAGGAGGAACCTGAGCACTCTGCCTGCAGCCTCAAGCTGCTAAGCACCCTAATGACTGCACTTAGCTTTGTCTCAGTGTGACAAACACCACTGTTGTGCTCCTCTGGGTGCTTCAGTTCCTTTCCCTTCTGTGACAGAGTGACAGCAGGTAGCAATTGTGCTGCTGAAATGTCAGCCCCCACACAAGGCTGCTCACAAAGCTTGGTTATGAAGATTACCAAGCAGCAGGAGGAAAAGGAGTGGATTGGCATCTTCCACATCTATCTTTAGATGATGATGATGCCCTTCAGAATCCTCGAATAGTTTCAGGAGCTGTACACAGAAGTGAGAACTGTGGAGAAGCTTCCAGGGGCTGTTGTAGTGCCTGCTGGTGCTGAGGAACACTCTGTTCCCTCAGCAGAGCAGCTTCCTTCAGAACAATCAGAGGGGGCACACAGACATCTTCCTGAATGGGAACAGCATCTGAGTCCCACCAGAGGAGAAGCCACCACTGACCTTTCCCAAAGCAACTTAACCCAGACCCATTACATTCCAACAGCAAAAAACAGCTTAGGAAAGGACCCAAACAGTATCTGGAAAAGCAGGCAACAGAAGCAGGGGAGGGAGACAGCAAAGGGAACAGCACCTGGCACAGCAGCAAACACCCCAGCTCTCCTGCAGGCTCTTGGGACACAGCCTTACCATGAAGCAGAGCTCAGCTCCACACAAGCACAGAATGGTTTGGGCTGGAAGGGAGCTCCAAAGCTCTCAGCAGGGACATCCTTTACTACAGCAGTTAATTCACAGCCTCACTTTGAGAATGCCTCCAGCCATGGGGCTTCAATCATATCCTTCAGCAACCTGTGGCAGTGTTCCAGCAGCCTCCTGCTGCACAACTTGTTCCTCACATCCAAGCTCAATCTGCTCTGCTCTCATTTCAAACCATTGCCCTCATCCTGTCCCTGCAGGCCTTTGCAAACAGTCCCTCTGCAGCCTGCTTGCAGCCCCTTCAGGTCCTGGCAGGCTGCTAATTGGTGCCCCTGGAGCCCTCTCTTCTCCAGGCTGAACATCCACTTGTTCTTCCAAGCACAACTCTGGGAAGGTGTTTCCCAACCCCCCTTTCCTGCACTTTCCACAAGCAATCAGCAGCAAAGGGACACTCTCTCTGTTCTTCACAGAGAGTGACTGGCATTGGAATGGGCTGCCCAGGGAGGTGGTGGAGTTGCTGTGCCTGAAGGTGTTGAAGCAAAGCCTGGATGGGGCACTTAGTGCCATGGTCTGGTGGACTGGCATGGGCTGGGTGCTAGGTTGGGCTGGGTGAGCTTGGGAGGTCTCTTCCAACCTGCTTGATTCTGTGAGTCTATGACAGCCTCACAACACCAGCACTTTTGCTCAGCACCCAGGAAGTCTTGGTTCTGGGCCACTCTGGTTTCATGGCCCCCAATTCTCCTGGCAAAGCCCTCCCCAGTGAGGCAGCCCAGGGGCTCACCTTTGAGTCGATGGCTTAGGATCTGCTCCAGGATGGCTGCAAAGTTGTTGAACTCGGGGGAGCTGTCGTCGATGGTCTCAAAGCACGAACGGTCGATCAGGGTCTTGACTGAAAACCTGGAGCAGGAGGACAGGCAGTTACAAACTCCAGCAACAGCTCCAGAGCAGGACACTGCTTTGTACGCACCAGATCAGCAAAGAGCAGAAATCCACCTCGATGGTGTCAGTCAGAGCAACACAAAGACATTCCAGAAGAAGAAATGGATGAGTTTGCTCAGCCTGGAGAAGGGAAGGCTCAGGGCAGACCTTGTTCCCATGCACCAGGGCACAGAGAGTGGCTGCCAGGAGGTTGGAGACTCCCTTTTGCCAAGGAGTCCCATGGGAAAGACAAGAGGTGATGGGCACAGGTTACTGCTGGGGAGATTCCCATTGGGCTGCAGAAGGAAATGTTTCCCCATGAGCACAGCTGGGCACAGGAATCCTCTGCCAAGGGCAGCTTGGCAGTGCCCTGCACTGGGCAGTTTGCAGCCTCAGCATGGCAGGTGCTGGGCCAGCTCAGTTCAGCTGCAGTGGCACCTGGAAAGGCAGGAGCAGATGGGCCCTGGGGTCCCTTCCAGCCTGGCACTCTGTGGTTCTGTATGGAGCAGCCTGAAAACTACACCAGCAGCACTCTGTGCTGCAGAGGTAACCCCAGAGCCTCCTGAGCACAGCCACAGCCTGCTGAAGCTCCTTTAGCAAACGAGGCTAATTCTGCTCCCACTCAGCTGCCAGCTGAGTTTGAAGAGTTTCAGCTCCATTATCTAATCCCGAGGAACCTGGTGAAGCAAACCTCCCCATCTCACCTCTCCTGCAGGCTCCTATTGTTTTCCTGGCTCTGGCAGGACAGCCATTAGGAGTGAGGAGGGTGGAGGAGGAAGCTGCTTCTGCACTGCCAAGTTATGACTCAGTTTTGAGCTCCTCCACCTTCTTAACCAATTTTCAGTGACAGACATCTGTGCTCAGCAGGGCATTTCTACCCAGCCAGGATCACTGCTAAGCAGCTGTGGAAAGGAGGTGTTTCCAAGAGGCAGTGTGGTGCTGAGGAAGATAGTTTAGACCCAGCCTTGGTGGAGATACAGAATGGTTTGGGTGAGCTTAAAAGGCTTTTCCAGAGCTGCTTTGGATGCAGCCCAGGCTGCCATTGCCATTCTGGGCCCACTGCTGCCTCCTGTACAGCTTCTCCTCCACCAGCACCCCCAAGCCCTTCTCTGCAGAGCTGCTCTCACCCCTAGCCTGCACTGGTCTCTAGGATTGCCCTGACCCAGGTGCAGGACCTTGCACATTGCCTTACTGAACCTGCTGAGATTCTCCTCAGGCCTCCTCTCCAAGCCTGCCCAGGTGCCTCTGGTTGGCCCCATCCCAGCCTTCAGTCCTGCCAAGCACAGCACTCAGCCTGGGGTCCCTGCAGACCTGCTGAGGCTGCCTCAGGCTCTATCACTGATGGAGAGATTGATCAGCAAGGTCCCAATACAGACTCTTGAGCACAGCACTTGTCACCTACCTCCTTCTAGACACAAACCCATTGACCACTACCCTCTAGATGCTATTTCCCTTGGGATCTGTCACCCTTTCTGGGTGAGCAGCCCCATGTTCCCAATTTAACTGAATCCATTCATTGGAGTTACTTTAAACAGAAACATTCCACACCCTCCAAGGATTTGGATTGGCAATGACAATTTTCGTACTGGGTTTGATCCTCATTTGGCTATTGCTAAGAAAACACCAGAAAACTATCAGAAAATGTGTGATAAAGGCAGGGAAGCACAGAAATAGTTTCCTGTTACACTGGCAGAAGAACAAAACTGCAAATAAATGTAGGCACATGGTGATACCAAACCCTTCACCTCCTCATCTGTGCCAGGTACTTGAGGTGGATTCACAAATTTCAGATTTTCTGAAGGTGTAGCAAAGTATAACAGAAAATAGTGGAAAAGACATCAAGTTCAGGCAGCTTCTGGAGCAGCTCTTTGTCCTGTTTGGCAGAAATTCCCCCGATTTGTGTTTCAGCATCGATTCAAGCGCAGGACAAGGACAGCAAATAAACCAAGTGAACAATGCAATGTAAGGGCCCAGAGAGCAGCAGGGTTGCTCTCAAGGCAGAAAGCTCTCGTGGGCTCTGCAGGGAACAATCTGCTCCTGGAAGAAGAACTGCTCCTGGCCTAGACTGATCTCAGTACTTGAGCACAGTGAGAGTTTTGCCTGAGCCTGCGAGGTGGCAACATCCACAGTTCTGCAACGAAAGTGAAATGGAAACCTTCTGCTTCACAGAACCCCAGAAGGGCTCAGGGTGGAAGTGAGCTCAGAGCTCATCTGCTCCAACCTGCCCACCGTGCCCAAGGACACCTCTCAGCTAGACTCAGCTGCTCAAGGCCTCACCCAGCCTGGGCTTGAGCACTTCCAGGGAGGAGGCAGCCACAGCCTCCCTGGGCAGCCTATTTCAGTCTCACCACCCTCACTTAGAGAATTTCTTCCTCATCTCCAGTCTCAATCTCCCCTCCCCCAGCTCAAAGCCATTTTGCCTTGTCCTGGCACTCCCAGTGCTTGTGATAAGTCCATTGAAGGCTTTCTCTAGATAACAATGAAATTAATTTGATCATTTAAAAACAACCCAAAGGAGCCTCTGCTGCCAGCATGCTCACAGCTTTCCCTGCTACCAGCATGCTCATGGCTTTAGAAGTCTGCCGTGATGTAATGGAGCAGTGCTGCTAGCCTGGCACGGCTGCATGGATCCAACAATGCCATCAGTGGAAAGCCACAGGGAGGATGACTGAGGTTGTATAAGCTCAGCAGCAAGATGCTGAAATCAAGATGTGGGTACCCCAGATGCAGGCTGTGCTGCAGATCTCCTGATCTACATTTTGGAGATAAAAATATCCTCTGAATGCAACCTCCCCGGGACTGCTCCTGCAGCACCAGAGCAGTCAGAACAGCACAGGCTTCACCACTTCTGTCCACAGCAGCTTGGAGAACAGCTCAGGGCTTCACCTCACACCCAATACCTACTGCCTGAATTTTACAAGCAGCCACACTGTGCCAGTTGAAGATGCCGCACCAGGACCCAGATGGTCTAGATAGAACTAGATGAGTGGAATCCTGAGAAAGAGACATTTAAATTGGAGATTAGGAAGAAATTCTTAACGGTGATGGTGGGAGACTCTGGCACAGGTTGCCCCCCCTCCCTGGAGCTGTTCGAGGCCAGGCTGGATGAGGCCTTGAGCAAGCCGTTCTGGTGGGAGGTGTCCCTGCCCATGGCAGGGGGTTGGGGCTGGATGCTCATAAAGGTCCCTTCCAAACCGAACCATCCCACGGTTCTATTTGCACGAAGATGAAAACCTCAGCCCAACACTGCGGTTTCCTCTGCCCTGCTCTGCTCCGGGACACGCTGTCGGCCCAGGAGCGGAAGCAGGTCCCCCAAAGGAGCTTCCCCCCCTCCGAAAGCAGCCGGTCCGAAGCCCCGGTGCGGCGCAGCGGCAGCGCCTCGGCCGCCGCAGCAGCTGAGTCAGGTTGGTGGAGGCTGCGCTCCCCCATCGCTGCGGGACCCCGCGGGCTGGGGACCGCCTACCCTCCCGGGGGCTGGGGACGCCCTAGTCCCGCAGGGGCCGGCAGGCA
>VWYK01021418.1:27837-39311 GCA_013399775.1 Semnornis frantzii | reverse complement strand
TAGCGGGGGGCCTTACGCTGAGCTCGAGGTGCTACGCGGGGTGTGCGGCTGCGGGGAGGGCCGGGCTGCTCCGGTGCAGGGATCGTCTGCGGCTGTGGGTTTCATTCGCCGGCGGTGACATCTGTGTTACTGGGCAGCCTCTGCGTCGTCTGTAAATGGAGACCGGTGTCCTGCGGGAAGGAGCTCCCGGTGTGGCCACCAGCCGCAGAGCCTCGGCCGACTCTGAAGTTATGTCAACCCGGGCACCGGCTAGAGAGGCTGCCGTGGTGCTCCCCATCTCCTCCCCACAATGCAGCCTGGGCTGTGCGGCAGCAGAGGACCAAGAGATCCCGGGCTATAAATAACTCCCACGTTTCTGGATTTTTTTTTTTTTTTTTAAGTTAAGCAAACAAAAAAAAAAACCCAAACCAAGACTCTTTATGGGCAACATGCATCCATCCCACTGACCTCTTTAAGCATGCCGGACAAGTTCCTCCCGAAATCTGGTGAGGGGAGGATCGACTCTCCCCAGCACATGCACGGTGGTGCCTGATGCCACAGTGAAGCTGGTTCCTGTGCTGAGTTGTCCCTTTGTCCCAGACTTGTACACCAGCCAGGCGAGGAAGTGCTCCGACGCGATGTCTGGCTGCTTCAGGGTCCCTTCTCCAATGGGAGATGTTCTGGGGACGAGTGCCCCCTTTTTGGTCAGTCAAGCAGTTTTCAGATCCAGTTTGCACCAGTGCCAGAAATGATCCCTCCTTTAAATACAGTGATGTATTTGATGTAGAAGGTTGAAGGAATTCAGGCAGGAAAAGCTGTGGCTTCCGAGTGAACGTCTGACAGAGGTGGTGGGCCTGGGCTGGGAAGAGCAGGGCTGTTTCTGAACTTGCAACCCCAAAGGGTGCTGGGGGGCTGGATCTTGGCCCTCCCCATCTGGCTTATTTGCTGGAGTGACAAAATGTACATTAGAAGTGAACAGCCTGGATATCTGTTTGGAGAGTTTGGCAGGAGTCCATAAAGACTTCCTTGCTCTCGTCTCCCTGTTGCCCCAGCTGTCCAAATTTGATACTGGGCAAAGATTTCAGGAGAAGGGAGTCAGATTTTTGTTTTCCTTCTGGGCATCGTCAGTGATGTTCAGCACATGGAACCAGAATCTGGAGATCAAAGTGGGCTTTACTGGGTGACTTGAATCACCCAGTGTCAGGAGAATGAGGAGATCCAAGGAGGCCAAAGGACTGGAACCAGGATGATACCTGCCTCCCTGAGGGGGAAAGGGAAGGAAATGCTGCAGCTGAAAGGGATGATGAGTTGAGATATTCTCCCCTGGCTCCTCCTCTAGTGCTAATCGACTTTTTCTGGGGCTGTCAGAAGGGGAGGAGGGGGCCTGGGGACAACTGTGAGGGACGGGAGCAGCACAGGTGGGAGGCCCCTGTTCCAAAGCCCCCCAAAGTTGGGGGGATAGCAGGCTCCCACAGTGTGGAAGAGAAGGTAGCCTTGGCCAAGACAACTACCTGGGGTGGCTTACAGTAAGAGGATGTGGCAAAGGGGACCACGATGTCCCCTGAGCAGGAGTTGGTGTGGGCCTGCTGGCTAGGACCAGGCCATCCATGCAGAAGTGGCATCTTTGCCCCATCTCTGAGCAGAGAGGCTGCAGAAGAGCCACATGCATCAAGAAAAGGTGTTTAGTCACAGGTTACCCAACAGTGTGAGCAGAAAATAATCAACGGTAATTCATTTTAGGCCTGGGACATGGGCTGGTGGATTCTTTGAGGCTGGAAAGTGAAGGCTGCCTTGACAAGTTATGTATATGGAGGGCATGAATTGCCCTGAGCCTGGATTTTCTGTGGTGAGCACAGGGCTGGCAAGGGACAGCAGTGCCCGTGGCTGCATTAGTTGAAGCTGCCCTCCTGGAGTGTGGAACTGGGCAGAGGAGCTGGTAGCAGGTGCAGTGTAGGGGTCTGAGTTTGTGGAGTGGCTGGTTTCAAGGGTGGAGGGCTCCAGGCAGCTGCCTCTGGGCTGCAGAGGAGTTTGTGCTCTGAACTGAGACCTGCAGGGCTGGCATTTCTTGACTGAGTGACTGTGTATAACTAAAAGTAAGTCATAGTAGCTCCTGTGAGCCCACAGCTCCTGTTACAGGATTAAGTTTCCAGCCTTATAGGCCACCATTTGCAGCAGCAACAGTTTGGGAGGCAGCTGTGGCAGCAGTGCTGCAGGAAGCAATACTCAGGGTGAGCTGCTTTCATTGTCATAGGCCTTCTGCTCAGACCTTGTTCACCTCAGGGCTTTATCACAAGCATGCCTACTTCTTGTAGAGTATCTGACAGCAACTTTTTGCCCTTTAAACAAATAAACCCAGTGAGACTGTGTAGGGGGATATCGCACAAGAGGTTGTCTTCCTCTATGTGACATATTTCGTTGCAACTTCTGTGCATGCAGTTAAAGGGATAGGTGAGACGAATTCAGCTCTGCAGCATGTTGTTTACCATAACAAATGCAGCTCCTGTATTAGCCATTTCCTGCATCGGCAACTTTTGCTACTACAGGAGAGCTGGTTTGTAGTGGTAGTCCCACTTCAGTTCCTGTTCCCTCTGCCTGGAAACTTTCTCCTCTGTCTTATAATGCTTTGTGGATTCGGTGTTCTGGGATCTAAAACAGCCTGGAAGCTGGGGGTCTTTTAGATCTGCCTTCAACTTCTCCTTTGTTTTAGCCATGTCTGCACAGAACTGGCCACAGGAGACACATTGCCAGATTTGGCTTCTGCTCTGGTTGGACTCCCTGTGACTGGGGACATTAATGCTGCTGTCAGTTTGTGCCTAGCTGGTTTGAGTACTAATTTCTGTTCCTTGCTGTGCTGTACAATGGACAGGCGGGAGTCCACTGTGATCTTTCTCTTTCATTACCTGCCTTAGCTCTGGCAAAACGTACTTGAAGCTTTTCTTCCAGGAACTTAATGGGTAGGGGGAACAGAATGAGTGGGTGGGAAAGAGAGAAAGAAACATGAATTAACTTTCACCTGCAGAAATAAACCTTTCTAATCACCAGTACTGTTTTGTGTTTAACTACCATTTTCTATTTTGCATTTTACCTTTCAGACACAAGTAGTTGAACTTAGGTATCTTATGCTTCTTCTATTTACTTTGATTTGCATGACCCTTGAGGAACAGCATTAGGCTGGATGATAATTGTTAGGTCTCAGTGGCCTGGGTCAGCACAAGTGGAGATGCTGATGTGAATGTCTTGTCTCAGACCTGCTGTCACTGATGTGTCTCCTGCTCCTACTGGTAGTTCTGTAATGGAAAAATACGACAAAAGTATTTGTGGTTTGCTAGCGGCTTGTCTCAGTGCTTGGGGTTTTGGAGATTCTTTTCAGGTGAATGCCAGCAGCTGCAGCTTGACAGCAAATGTAGGGTGTGCTCCGTTTGGAGTAGCAAAGGGACTTTTCATTTTGCATCTTTAATTGGACAGGTGCTGCATAACTATGACAGTGCCCTGTTTGTGAGTTTGCTTGCTGGGTTTCCTGAGAGAGGAGATTGGGCTGCTTGCCTCCTCAGCCAAGCAATGTGGGGCATGGCAAGTGGGTATGCTGTGCTCTGGGCAAGCAGTGTGACATCCACTCTGTCAGACCCACTGACTGTCATCCAAGAAGCCTGTGATCTTACTGATGTGGTCTCATGGTCCCAGCTACTGGAGCTCTTGACCACAGGAAGCCCTGGACCAGGCACAGGCAGGCCTGCAAGTTCTCTAGGTCTTCTGGCTCCCAGGCTGGGAAGATTTTCTTCTCAGCTTGAACCACCGGCTGTACCTGCAAGTCTGGTTCTTGGAACTCTGAGCTTGGGACACCTCTGGGTACTCTAATGTCCAATCTCATATCTTATTTTCTAGAAGCAGATTTCTAAATCACATCCCTCTTAAAATGGGGGCAGGTCCTGCTCAGCTGAGATCTGCCACACATGTTGTTTAGAGTGAAGAGGTGTTACCTGTTGGTTTGTCTTGCTCTAATGACTTACCAGCACAGCTGTGTGCATTAAGTATTCAAGGGTAAAACAGTGGTGTTATATATTCAGTGGGTTAATTTCCCAACATTACTTTTTTTTATTATCAGTTGTTTATCTACTAGTGTATTGACAAATGCAACAAAGCATTTCTCTGCTCTGGAGTCTATTGTCAGTGACATGGTTTAAGTAGTTTGCACAGTTCCCATATGACAATACTGAGTTTGGGGCTCTGAGCAGTATAGATGCAAGACAGTCCAGTCCAGTACCATATAAGGCTTGCTAAGATAGGAAATGGCAGTGTTAAGTTTGAATACACCTCTGTTCCTCTGTCTGCTCTGGTCTTGTGCATGTTTTCATTGTCATGAGAAGCAAATTAAGGCAGCTTGGATCCCAGAGCATGTGCTGGAGGAATCCTTGGGACAGTGTTACATGTTTCTTCATAATTCTAAGGGCAAAAGCATGCTTTCTCACAGAAATGGAAACAAAGATTGTAATACAACCCCTTCTGAAAGTGCTACCTTGCAGATGTACCAGTGATAGCTGAGCTTTGATCCAGCTTGCTGCACACACGTGTGCTTGCCTTTCCCACAAGACAATGTACTGCAGTGTCCGTTTTGTCCAGCCTTTGGTCCCCTGTAAGCCTGGAACAAACTGCCATTTCAACATGGCGGTACAGACTCCAGAGACAGACTTTTCTCATTTTCTTTCTAATGCTCAAGTGTTGAAATTGCTCTGGCACCTTAGCAGGCTCACCATTGCTTTGCAGGGTGTACTCACAGCTGGCTGCACGTGACAAAGGGAGTACTAAAACATTTTCCTGTCATGTCACTTGAGTATGCTCATTTATCCAGACAGTGCAGTTGAAGGGGTAGCAGCCCCCCAATTCCTGTAACTTTGCTGGCATGAATAAATTGCTGCTTCCTTTATTTGGGAAGGGCCCTGGGAAATACTTCTATATGTCTCTCACAGGGGCTGAAAGACCTAATGTTTTCCATTTCTTCATTTCTCCTTCTCAGTTCCTTGTTGTGAAGGAGAAAATCCTCCAGATCAGAAAATTTCCAGGCTCTTCCCTGCAGAGAATTTTGATTCAACCTGCAGTGTCCAGATGCCAGCTCATATTTATCAGGTGCACCAAGCCACTCCCCACATGAAACATGAGGCTGCTGGTGTGTGGTAAACCTGGGAAGGAAGAACAAGAGTCAGACATGTAAAAATCCTGGTGTTAGCTAGAACCATTACTAGTGTCTGCTTTCACTGGCAAAAGATGGTGGACTTGGATTTGGGATGCTCTTGAAGTGTCACCAGAAGAGCCATCAAATATGTGCACATAGAAATGGAGGCTTGGAAAGTGCCTTTAATTGCAGTTCCATTTTGCACAACACAGATTGTCATGCTTTGAGCTCAGGTTTGTTTGTATCGGGGACAGACATTGATGCAGCAGCTCCTATCAGGGCATGAATATTTCAACAACTGAAAAGATGCCTGCCTGCTCCAGAAAAGAGGTGCTTACATCCTTGTTTGATCTTTTTAGCGAACCTAGCCAGCTCAGGTCGGCATCGTGGTTATTTATTACCTACAGATACGGTCTCTATTAGCTGTGGTGTGCTATGACTCCTTGTTCCAGAGGCTCAGGGAACTCAAGTTTGGAACAGTGGAAATTTTTATAAAGAAAAAAGACTAAAGCAGACAAAATTTGCTCCCTTTTTGAGGAGGCACTATGCACTTCATAGCATACAGGTACTGGAAAGAGGTGAGGTAATATCTGAAAGTATGTAAAGTGGCAGTCTTTGGAGACAGATGCCTCACATCCTGCACCACACCTCTCCATGTTCTTGTTCTCTTTCTACTTCTGCTTGCACTAGGGAAATGCAGAATTCTCTCTGGTAACATTGATGGATAATGCTAAGTACTTAAGAAAGAGTAAGCTGAGAGTGGCTTCTTACTCTTTTCTGTAGTATATTAGCAATTCGTGCACAGAAATTGTGCCCTGGACCTTTTTTTTTTAGGATCTGTAATGATACTGAAACTCTGGAACTCCTGGGACCATTGCATGGTTTTTAAGTAAAATGTCTCCAAAGCATGTGCTTTGAGCAGACTTCCTACAGCCATGATCCATAATGCAAACACTGTGAGCTTGTGAGCAACTAGTTCTTAAGGAGATGCCCTGTCTTCTGCAGTCCGCAGTGTCCTCTGGACACTCCAGGTGAATGCCAGGCTTGTTAACGTAATAAGGAAAAGCAGCGGAAGTCTGGATATGAGACGGTTTTCCAGTTACCACACCAAGGACTTAGGTCCTCTCCTCTTACTTAGTGAACAACAGCATGCGGATGAAGTTTCCAGGCCCATAGAATCAGCTGCCCCGTTCTTGAGTATTTTGCTCTGATTTGTATTTCAGGGTGTTTTTGTTGCTGGTCCCAGCAGAACAACGGAGCCTGGCCTCGTGGGTGCAGCTGAACATGTGCAATCTGTGTTTGTGGAACACATCTACTGGAATGGTTATTCTTGATGTAATTGCTTGTGTACCAGGACAGAAGTTATACATTGGAAGTTACAACTGTGTGTGTACCCTAGGAAGCAGTCCAGTAAACATCATCCCAAAATCAACGCACAACTCACTTTTGGGCAAAGACAGTAAAAAGTTGTGCTCTTAAATATTCCAAACAACCTCTAAAATCTAAGCTCTTATTGGACTGGTCCCTTTTATTGCTGAGTTCATTGGGCTGAAGATGCTTTGCACTGATCAGTCCTGCAGTGTTAATGAGATGCTACATTGTGATCCATGGAACTGCCCATTTCTGACCACCAGTCCTCTGTGCCACTGAAAGAACAGCTCAGGCTGGCCAAGGTGCCCTCTCAGTCTTGCTGATTTGGACTGTGAATGTTGATGGCAGAAGGTAGTGAGCAGGGGCATGCTTCAAGGATTTCTCTGTACTCCGAGGTTCTCAAAGCGTGTTTCCCACTGAAAACTGTTTTAAAGGTTTACAATAAATGGCTAAAAGTTAGGCTGGAGAAAAAACAGATGTTTAGGAAGGCAGAGACTGACTACTCCAGGGAGCTGGGTGCCGGGTTGGCTCGTGTCGGACATGCTGGAAACACTAGGATGGCGTCAGTTGTCCAAGGTCATCAGTAGGGTGCTGGCAGAGCAATAGAAGATGCCAGTCAGAAGTAAATATGGTTGAATTTCTGTTTCCTGAACTCGGTATGAGTAACAGGGGTGTTGGTGTGGCCAGGGACCCTGCAAAACTAGGCCATTAGGTACCTAAATGGTAAAAGTTTGGGTCTCCAGTGACTGCTGAGGACAATTTACAGTGGAACTTTACTTCATGTGTCCTTTTCAAAGCAGGCCTGTGGTGCTTCAGTCTGTCAGTAATAGGGAGAGAAGAGCCCTGACAGCCTGAGGCTGCTTGTTGGTAACAGACACTGAAGGAGTGACACGATGGATGAAGAATTGCTGCTTGTGAGACATTAAGTGCCAGTTGTATCTGATAAAAGGAGCTTGTGAAAGGATCTGGATTCAAGATGATCTTGTGCATAGCAGAAGTGTTCTATTTTGTGACCCTTTAGAGGAGGAAGGGAAGAACCCCTTGCCTGGCCCCTGTTACAAGCTGGTTGCTGAGCAGAATGTTGAGGGGGACCATTACACATCACACAGGTGGCCACATAACACAGTGGGGTTTGTCAGGGAAGATGTGGAACTCTCTGGGCACTGGGGGTTTGAAAGCTTTTTATACGCTTTGCATTGTATTTCACTTGTGCGTGTTTAGAAGGGGTGCCCTTGTGTGCATATATATCATATGGAAGTGTATTTTGAGTTGCTCTATGTTTTGTCTGAATTTAGAAAAGGAGTGATGTGGAGAAAGAATCGTCCAGGAAATGTTGTTTTTGCAAGCACCGGCCTCTTGACTGTGATTTGGAGGGAGGAAGGAGTGGGAATGAGGGGGAGGTTCAGTGAGGTTTTCTTCTTTCCTTACAGCATTTTGGGAAAACTCCAGCCAAGGCCCACATACAGTCAGATGAATCAGCCTCTCTTTCTGCCATAAGTAATTGGCAGCTTGAGCTGCAATGCAGTTTTGATGTATGGCTAATACACTTCTTGATTAATTGGGAAGAAACGCTGCAGCAGATGCATGGTGTTGAGTTGGCCTTTGTATGGAGTCTTTGAGCCAGTAGGGACAAATCATAGGCCTCTTCTTGAGAGGATGGGATTTGCTGCAAATCATATTCCATACTGTGGCTGTTGTTGGTGTTCATTTACTATAGAAAATCCATTTCTTGTTCCATACAAACGTAGCGGGCGTGGTAAGCTGCCGCACAGCTTACGCTACTGCTCAGTGCAGAGTTTCCTTGGAAGAGTCTCTTTTTTTAACATCTTCAACAGAATATTCAAGTTCTGAGATGTGACTGTTCCCGTAATGACAAATAAAGCATTTTGGCCTTCTCATATTCCTGCAACAAATTGAAATTCACTTGTTTTTTAAAACATCTGGTGCCAATTCAGACTCAGAGCTTTCTGTGTCTGCTGTAGGATTTCCACTGGGCTTGGAAAACGTACCAGACAAGCTCAGTATTCATCACTGGAAGTATCTGGGATAACTGGAAGGCTCTTTTGTCCTGGAAACAGGACATTTAGCAGTTGCCCTTGGCAGGCCAATATTTGCCAAATGCCTTTTATTTCCTGTTGGAAGCCGAGTTTTATGTGGAAGCACTGCATTACTTATACAACTGTAGGATCTGTTGGTAAATATTTGCTTTAATAATATTGGCTTCACTTTAGCATAGTAACAGTGGTGCGGGATGAATGCGAGCAGTGAAATAAGCATGCTGTACTGGGACAGTTACATCACTGCTCTTTTACAGTGTTTTAAATGGTACTTATTACTTTTGTAGCATTTGAAAATTCATTAGAAACAAGTCCCTTTGAGGACTCTGTAGTCGTAAATGTGGTTAACTTGATTTTGAAGTTATAGTCATGGCCAAGGCTTCACTGAATGCTGTCTGAACAGAGAAACAGCCCTGGCCTCAAGTTGTTCATTCATGGAATTGCTTCATTTACAGGCAGTATGTGGCTTTCCTACCTCCACTTGTTCTGTGGGGGAAGAAAGTACAAATGTAAGGTTTTCACGGGGCGGGGTGCAGGGGGCGGCAAATAAAATGCTGGCTCTGTAGCATTTTGCTTCTGAAAGTCAAACCAAAAGTGACCAATTTTGTCCTGCATGTTCATAGGGAGTGGAAACAACTCCTGAATGTTTGCAAATACGCAGAAAGTAGAAGGGCATCTCCTTTCCTTGTGTACTTAGCTAAACATATTCCTGTTTGGTTGGTTCAATGTGTATCTGGAGAGAGATCGTATCAGGCCAGTTGGGCTGAAGTTTGCTCTTTCTCTCTTCAGTTCACTGGACAGGTGTTTTACATTTTCTTCAGCATAACTGTAAATGGACTTTGTTCTGCCCTGTTCTGGAAAGGAGCTGATATTTCTACAACTCCCGCTGTCATGTAAGTAACCATTTTCTTTGCCGAACAAGGTCATTACATCATGATGCAGTAATGCTCTGCCTATAGGATAAACCGTCTTCTGTCTCTGTCTGCCGCTCTTACCTGTGTTTGTTCTTTCCTAAAAGTGTGCATGGGGGGAGCAGAGATGAAGGGGGAGAAAAAGTTTTGATTTTGGCCTGTTAAGCTATGTTTAGAGAGAATAATGCATGGGTTGTGAGATGCAAAGAGCTGTGGTCTCACAGAGCTATTGCTTTGATACTTTATCCATAAAGAGAAACTACAGAGTCTCAAGTCAGAAGAGCCTAGGGATGAAATTACACCTTTGCCAGACTCTGGCAGGTTAAACTTTACAGAGTTGCAGGTAGCAAATTATCCACAAACTGAATTGTAAAGGAGAGCTTTAAAATGGACTTTAAAAACCTGCTGGGGAGTTTGCATGGATAAAAAATAGTTAATTCTTGTATCCCTCTTTTTGTCTGTAGAGCTAAAACACTCTACAATGGAAGGACAACATCATTATCTTCATCTCACCCCAGAGGAATCTGAGGGATGCAGCAATGCCACTGTGGGTGGAAGGGGTCAGCATGGAAGCCTGCAACAAGACCCAGCCATCTTGCTGCCTGTCCCATTGCATGTTCATTAGACTAAGTTGCCTTCCTGCTCACGGTGGTTTCTAAGTAGCCTTGCGTGTGTCTGTGTGTTTTTTCTTAAGTCAGTTTACACCACAATATGTCGTTCATGGCCAGCCTGAGGTGTGCCTAGTGAAATATGGTTCATAAGTATTTTCATTCATTTATAAAAGGATTAGATGACATGGTTGCCTGGACAGCAGGGACTGTACTTGGTGACCTGGCAGGTCTCTCCAATCCTGTATTCCTATGTAACCTGAGGTGATGCCATCTAAGCTGCATCAAGATGCCAGTGATGTAATTTCAAACTGTCTGGTCTCAGCGCCAGTGAAGTCAGGGAGGCTGCACACGTGTAATATAGGTTTGGCTTTGAACCTGTCTCTTTTACCCAAAGAAAAAGTAGCAGAGAAGCATGTTTTGATTCATAATGGAACCGGCTAACTGAGCAGATAAAGTAGAGCACATGTATTAGTGGTTGATTCCATCTTTCACCTGCTCTGAGAGGAAATAGCCTGGTGTATTTTACTGTGCAACTCCGAGGTCTGTTGCAGATTAAGACAAATAACTAAGTTGAGTCATCAGGTTGTGGTGTGTCAAGAAACTACGTAAAAAGATGTCAGGCCCTCACTGTGGGTGGATGTTAAAGTGGCAAAGCTATTGAAAAAACACATCTAGAATCACATGAAGACTTCACTGTTACCATCATGCCATACTTGATAGCTGTTCAGAGCATTGCAGTGATAGAGCACGTGTCCTCCAAGCTGGAAGCGATAGACTCCCATAACTGTCAGCAGGACAGGACTATGATGGACATTTTGCAGAGTGTGCTGGCGTGGGTACAGTTCTGTGCTCACATGCCTTTACAGCTATCAAAACAGACATGTGCCTCAAGTTGCTTGGAGTGCAAGCAGAGGAGTTAGACTGGGCTGTGCCCATTTGTGGAGACTTAGCTGTGACTGAGCAGTCTTTCTTCCTGTCAAAAGGGGCACCAATAACAGCAACTATATCCTCGTGATAATATTCTTATGCCTAGTACTTGTCCATAATTTATTCTGTACCCAAATCCAAGAGTCTTCTCATAGCGACTGCATTGCTGACAGCATTTCCCTCCATGTTTCAGCTGTGCTGCCTCCATGGATGAGAATAGGCTTGATGTAGTTTGGTCCAGTATCCGAGTGTTTTAGTGGAGGAAAGGGGATATCTAAATCAAATTAGTTCATTGTGGTCTTTTACTGTTACGTCTTGTGAGAAAAACTCTAGGGAATGATATTGTACTACTTTGTTTGCTTTATTGTTTTGCTTCTGTTTAATTCCAGAAGAATCTTTGGAGCTAGATTCCAAGGGGATGGCTGTGTTGTAGGAACAATATGGTTACAGC
>VWYK01021418.1:4179-24494 GCA_013399775.1 Semnornis frantzii | reverse complement strand
ACAGTATGTATCATGTTGTCAATCTGTCCCTTAATAACGCATCTTAGATTTTCCTTGATGGCATTTTTAATCAGCAGGCCCTTATCCATTCTCTACCAGTATTGCAACTTAATGACATATAATTATATTGGTTCTTTATCACTCAGCTTTCCAAGTTGTTTATCTCATGGAAGGAAGGATGGAGAGAATTTATTGCCTCTCTCTTGATGTACTGCAGTGTAAA
Source organism: Semnornis frantzii (assembly GCA_013399775.1). Classification (NCBI taxonomy): domain Eukaryota; kingdom Metazoa; phylum Chordata; class Aves; order Piciformes; family Ramphastidae; genus Semnornis; species Semnornis frantzii. The sequence goes on along the minus strand of VWYK01021418.1, from coordinate 24,271 downwards.
TGCCTGTTTTGCCAAAGCCTAGGGGAAGGTACATTATCTGAAATTGCAGGTGAATGCACACCTGGAAGTGGAGGTGCTGCACACTGCCCACACTGATAATTTACCCAGGTCCTTTTAATACTGTGTTCCCCTGTGTCCATGCAGTTTGGTAAAAAGGAGATTAGGGAGATAGCCAAGGCAATAAGCAGTAATCTCTGATGTGTGGCCATGCAGCACTCAGACACACAAATATTTAACAGCTGCTGCCAGCTAGTTATCAAAGCAGGTTTTTTTTTTGTTTTTTTTTTTTTAACTGAGGATAGTTAGGTAAAGAATAGGGTTGTGTAATTTCTGAGGCAGCAGAACAACTGCAGTGTTCTCCTTCCAGGACATAAGGTGATGACATACAAACTGTCCTATGCTGACTTCCATGTTGAAGCTATAGGGGAGAAGTCAGTTAGAGGACAAATATTGCTGCTCTCTAGCTCCTTTAGGAAAGTCAGCATGGGTCAGCCACTCAACAAGACACTTGTTTCTAGGAGAGGGGCTGCATCCTGTGCTGATGTGCCTGCTGGAAAAGCAAACTTGGATGCATCTTTTAAGAATTGCAAGTACAGCTTTGGTGCAGAGTAGAAGGTAATCTGCCCTGTCAGGCTGAGAGGAGGAAAGTCTCGGCTTCTAAGAGATGTGGCAGCAACTTAACTGATATGGTGGTAAATCACCTATTTCAGGTGCTGTGGACAGCCAGAATAAATGTGCTTGTGCAAATTCCCTCCTTTGCTTAGATCCATTTTGTGCAGTTGGATTATCAAGTAATACTGGCTGCTGGAAGAGTTAGGCCTGCTTTAAATGTGTTTGCATGGAAATTTAGATTGTAATAAGTTGTTTTCTAAGGAGTGTCTGGCCAATGTCTTAGTTTGGGGTGAAGAAGTTGAAGGGAACACTGATGACTTCCAGTAGATACAAGACCTGGTGGTCCTCTTCTCCCCTCTGGTGAGAGTTACTGTTCTTAGACCCAAGCTGCGAGAATGTGAGCCTCAGCCTTTGTTGCTGTGGAGTTGGAAAGTCAGCCCAAATCCCTTCAGTAGCACTTCAGGCTCAGTCAGCAGCTGCTGCATACACATGGTTTAGTACAGACACATCTTTCTTCCCGCCAGCTTTTCTGGGCGAACAGTGGCTTTTGGCAGAAGGGCTTCAGATAGTCTCATGGAGCAGAGTGATGTCACATAGCTAGATTTACATGTTAAGAGCACGTGGTCCTGTGCGTATCTCCAGAGCTCTCATAAAATGTTCTAGGCTGAGACTGTAATTTGATTAGAACTCTTGTGCTGTGCAAGAACTGATTCATGGTGAGTCCTACAACACAGGTTCATAGGAAGGACAGATTCAAGTTGCCTGTGGCATGTATGTAAAAGAGCCACCTCTTTCAAGCACTCTCTAGCAATTAACTAATAAATAATTAGCACAGAACTCCTGGGAAGTGGCCACCAGGCTGGTTTATTGGTGAGAGGTTGAGTGGAGATTCTAACATCTTTGGACTCTAGAGAGCTCAGCTCATGATACCTAGGTCACTGCACCCAGCACAGCTTACAGGTAAGTGGAACCTGAGCACTTTCCCTGTCATAGGCTGAGGTAAGAAATGGTTTTATCTTACCTAGCTTCCTCAATCTAAGACCTCTTAAGCTTTCCAGAAAAGAATGGAAGTGGAAGAAATGCTGTTAAGACCTTTTCACAAAGGAGTGGAAACGACATTCCTCAGTAATCCGGATCCCTTGCCAGGATACCCAACAGGCTGATGCCTGGGATTCCCACTTCTGCTAATAGTCCCAAATCCAGAGTTTCTTCAGCTGCTTTCACTCAGTAATGTTACTTTCTCTCTCTTTCATCTATTGATGCTCTTCTGATTAAACCTTCCAGAACAGTGGCATATTTCCATGAAAAGATTCTCTTTCATGCCTCTGACATGTTACTTGCTGAAAAATTCATGACCACCTCTATTCAGAGACCTTGGTTCTCCCAGGAGCATGGCCTGTGCCTGTTCAATTGCGGAGTGCCTGCAGGAAGGCAGAATCCTAAGCACAGGATCGGTCCCAGATAATCAGGAATTGGTTACAGCAAAATTGTAGCCACTGAGAAATGAGAGAATTGAGACCATTGTAATTATGCAACTGGCCAGAGTTCCCATGATAAGTCAGAAACAGAGCAGAAGAGAACATCAGATTCCTGGCACTTCCTCCTGTGTTTCCTGCACTGGGGAGCTGGATGGGAAAAGCCCATCTGATTTTGGATTTGATTTGGATATCGAAGGCTCTATTTCTAAAAAACTTCAGCTCCCCTTGAAAACAGCAGAAATTATGAGATTGTCAATAGCCGCATGAATCAATTTTTTGAAAGAAATCAGCCACTAAATGACATAGCTGAAGGGGATCAGAGGCTGCAGACATGCTGAGAGGATGTGTCTGGTGCATCTAGCAGAAGAGTATTCAGTAGGCAATGTGACCAGATACACCTGCCCCTGTAGCTGTAGGCAAGGGTTGGAATGTGAAAACATCAAGGGAAACACAGCAGAAGGAATGAACCTTTACAATGAGAAGACAGCTGTATGGTGGGTAAGGCTTAGTGCTGCAAGCCACCTGCTGGCTCAGGGGTAAAAGGATGCTAAAGCTGACCTACTGTAGCCCTTTGTCTGGACTAGACTGTTCTGGGTGGTGGGTAGCTAACAAGTGCAGCAGTGCACTAGGGCAAAAGATGATTTCGCTGTCGTTGTCTTCAACTGGCAGTGACTGCTATTCCCCTGAGTGCAGGAGGTGCTCACCAGGGCACCTAATCTATATTCAGAATATAGATTACATATATTTTAGGCGTTGGATATACAGTGAAAAGAACACTGTTCTGTTCTTGGCTGGAGAGCTTACAACTGCTGGTGGTGAGTGCTAGCCAGTGTGAGGAGGAGCCTTTGGGGTATATATCAGGGACAGGTGGTGGCATGTTTGTTAATTTATCTTGGGTTTATATCCATAGATTTATTAGGGCAATTTGGCATGGTAATTTAATCTCTCTGCATTGATTTCCTAATTGGTAAGATCTCTGCAGACTGGTGCCTGTGTTCTGGCCAGCTCAGGTAAGCTCTGTTAAGCTTCCAGTGCTGAGAGTGAGCTTTGTCTGGCACAGGCCTGGTAGTGAACAGGCTGCAGTGTATAGCTTCAGTGCTTGTTCTCACCCTGGTTGAAAGGCTGAGACTTTTGGCAGTTGCAAGCCCAAGATTTTGGCCCTGGCTCTGCAGAGAAGTGTGTCATTTGTCTAATAAGAATTCACTGATCACTTACAAAGTGCTTTGAGATTATCAGAGTTGGGAGTGGGCATTACCTAAATGTACCTATATGATGTCAGGAGGTTTAATTACTGTAGCTGGTGGTGCTTTGTAAACCTGACTTAAATGACTCTTCAGGTGCCCAAAATGTTATCATTCTGTATAAATATTTTCTAGGTAGTGGAAGAAAAGCATTTTAAAACACCGGAAGTCATACAGATACAAGATCTAGAAAGTGTGACATTTATTTAGGAGCTTTTGCAGGCTGAATTGAATCTGAAGGTAAAGAAATAGTAATAAATCCTGATGTGATGGCTCACATTTTCCAGTGGAAGATCATTGAAGTGTGCCATTCAGCTTCACAACATGCTGCATCAGCCTGAGTTAAACTCTCAGGTCTCAGGATGAAATGACGAAGCGTGACCACTGGTACAGCAGGACTTGCACCTGTGCTGGCACACACGAAATGATACAGGGCTGCCCATTCTGAGCAAGGTTCTTTGCCTTCACTCTTTCTTCCCAGGGTTTGTGCATTTCCTAGCTGTCGCCTTGGCGTTTGGCCCCCGTGTGGCAGGCAGCCTGGCTGTGGGCATGCTGAGCCTTAGAGATGCCTTTGCTGGGAGCCGGGGGAACTCAGTCAGTCGAAGGACTGGGCCAAGTGTGTCTGAGTCAGAAAGGGCAAGGAGCCAGGGCATTTTCCTCACAAAGGCAAGGAAACTGAATTCATTCAGTGCTTAAAGGAGCGTTTAGCTTCTCAGATTGGAGGGGCCCATAGAAACCTGATACCCGGAGTCTCTTCAGTAACTTCAGTGGGAATTGAATAAGACTCTGTATGTGTTAAAGGCTTTGCACTTTTAACTGTAATGATGATGCTGATAACCAGGATTGAATTAAAGATAATAGAGGAAAGAGCCATCTTCCCTGAGCTGTTATCTGGTTTTTCTTGATAGAAATGTCTGCATCTAGATTATTTTAGGTTTTGTTTTGTTTCCCTGTGGTATCATACTCTCTTTAATAAATAATCTGTGGTTCTTTGTGACAATTTTCTTTACTCCTGAAGAGGGGAGATCCAGTTTCGTATCCCTTCTTGCTTTGAGGCGTGTAGTTGCAAACAGCTTCTACCCTCTCTTTTATTCTTAGTGTTTCTTCCTGTTAATAGTTGTGCCTGCACCTTGGGAAAAGTTTGATTAATGCAAGGTAAGTATTTTCTCTTGTCTCGTACACCAAGGTTTTATTGTCTTATTTTGTGTCTGATGGCAAGTAGGAGCTATCTGAGCTGCAAGAAATTATTACTTTTGCAAAAGAACCTTCATCTCTTGAAAGTGAGAGGATGCTTTCTGTCAGCTGTAGGGACTAAAACCGAATGGATGGTCACTGCTTTTTTCTAGAGGCTGCTCTTAGATTCCTCCCTGAAATTTATCATGGGGAGAAAGAACCCTGAACATTCATGCTGTAGTTCTTTGGCTGGTTTTCTACTGTAGCTTTCTGCTAGTCCAGGTCTGCATGTCTTGGTGGATCTGTGAGCTGCCAAGCCCTGTTAGCAAAGATTGGGTTATATTTTTTGTTGCTCTTACTTGTTTCACCAGGACAGTGGCTGGCAGGGTGCATGTCATTAGCAGAAGTCCTGAGAATGTTCCTTGCTGGTATATCATGAGATGTGGGTCTTCCAAGGAGAAGGTGATACTGTTTCCTGGTGATCTGGCCCATCAAGGAGCTAATACTGCACTATTCTTTGCAGTGCTCTGACATTGAGTCTCCCACTAGAGCTGGGCAGCAACTTGATGTGTTGTCTGCTGTTTTCTCTTCCACTGAGCCATGTACATTGTGTTCTGTAGTTTGTCTTTTTGCATGTGGTTGGTACCATTAATGACCAGCTGAAAAGTGCTGTATGCTGATGCTTGCTAAAGAGCATGGGCAATTATCCTTTGGATGTACTCCACAGGGTTGTTTTCTGTAGTCCTTTCTCCTGGATTGTGACCCAGACAATGTTGGTGACTAGTAAAGTGTGAATGGAAATGTCACATTCCAGGGAGCGTAGCTGATTGCTCCTTTTCTGTCTGAACAGATGTACTCTGTGGCTGGTGAGGCATCAGCTGGTAAATGGGACAGGTAATTTGCTTTCCATACTTGGCTGTTCCTAGGTTTGTTCCCGAGGCATCTTGATGTGGCTCTGACCTATTGCATAGGACCTTGGTACCTCTGGACTGGGCAGGAAAGAGCAGGCATCTGCCTAAAGCTGTAAGTTAGTGAGGAGCTGATAATACCATGCTAGGAGCAGAGCAACATCTTGCATGCCAGCTTTGCTGAATGGCTCAAGAGAAAGGGACAGATCTCGGTCTCCAGCTCAATAGCAGGCAGCTGGGGCTGTGCTACTTGTGTTCCCAGCTCCTGGCCATGACTGCCTCCAGCCGTGCCTGGCTTAGTAGAGACAGCAGGCTCATAGCTGGGGTGGGACCTGATGTCTGGCCATGCTCCCTGAGGTGACCCTGACCCCACCCACTGCTGCTAAGGGCCCTGAACCCCAGAAGGGAGGTTCCTGGTGTCTCGGCAGTGCCTATCACTGCAGCGCCTATCACTGCAGCGTGTGCTGATGGCCTTGGATGTTCCCAGACTTCTGCTGATGGTGCAGAGTCTGCAGAGCTCTTTCAACTCAGAACACTACAAAGTGCTCATTGTGTCTTTTTCTCTTAAGAGTTTCTTTAAAGGCCTCAGGGGTAAATTCAGGGCTGGGGATTAACCTCACCAGGAACAGGCTTACTCAGTGATGGTTCTTAGATCATGGTTAGTCTGTTAGTGTGGTTAGTGGTTGGTCACACCTGTTAGTGTGGCTTTTGCTGGTTTAGTGTGTTCTGTTGTCTTTCTTTCTTTGTTTTAAATCAAAGCCTCTTGTGCCTCTTGTCTTCTAAGACCTTCTAGGGACATAAGCTGTTATGAAAATTATCTTTCTTTATCAAATATGTTTACTGTTTCATGTTTGCATGGCCCTGCTGCCAACCAGTAGCTGGTTCTTTCTGTCAGCTTCTGTTAAGCTAAAGTGATAATGTCTCTCGGTTTTGGATTTTTTATTTTTTTTTTAATCAGTAGCTTGCATTTGCCCACTGACCTCAGAACTTTTCTTTTAATTCTATGTTTTCAAGGTTTGGTGGCATTTTTCCAGTCTAAGATTGCCTCTTACCATTGCAGCTGGCTCTACAATCGAGCTGGCATCAAACTGGTCTTTGATTTAGTGACACAGCAGCAAACAGCTGTAGAATGGTTGGCAGCTTCCTTTGCAGAGCCTCACTATTGAGAGTCTGTCATCTGAGGCTGTTCTGCAAAGATCCTTCTTCTCACAGGAACATCTTCAGTCATTGCATTCACTCATGTTTTTTGCTTTCTGGACAAACTGCATCATCAGTGTGTTTACCCTGCTGCTCTGAGCTGAACACTTTTCTTTTTGCCTGTCTGTAGTGTGCTGCAGACCACAAAACCTGTGTTTTCAGGCACTCTCTCACTGTCCTTCGGGCCCAGCGTTCCTTTAACCCAGATGCAAGTGCTTGAGTTCTTCGGGCCTGTCTCAGTTCCACAGTGTTCCATACAGTTCAGATGACCATGCTCTTGGGAGATGTTTCTCTAGAGCTGGATTGTAAGCCTGGCAGGCTCCACTATAAACTAGAGTGATAAGCATCTCAGGCTGTTGCCTGTTTCACTGAGGGACCTCTAGTATCTCTAATAGAGTTACACATAGGCACGGTAATGCACAGCTCTATAACCAAAGCAGTTATTTTTAACTGCTTCATGGTTTCGCCTAAACAGTAATGTCTTTAGACATGTTCACTGTATCTGAGATCCAACTGTATCAGCTGTTCTGGGCTTTTTTTAGACACTGTTCTGGCAAAGAGTGTCTTGCTCATTTTTCATAGTTTTGTGCCACTCGGTAGAATCATTTCACCTCCATTTTTTTTTCTTCACTTTTCCTCCTGAAGGACAGATCAGCCTACAAGCTCTGTTCTTGCTTTGGTTGACTTCTGTTTTCCTAGCAGTCAAGCATTTCCAGAGATTTGATATTCATCCTTAAGTGCTTCCTGTTTCTTCCATTCCTAGGAGGTATTTTGTGGGTCATTTACTCTGTCTTCTTTGTTTGCGGCCTTCATTGTTGACACTGTCTTGCATGTACTTTGTGCTGGCTAACAACACAATTGCTGTCAGTTTTTTGAAACTGAACTAGCTCTTTATCTGTTTTTTGGAAGTCTGACAGATCTTTACAAAATAGAGACAACCTCCTATCTACATCAACAGCAAGGGAGAGAGACAAGTTCCTCACAATGGCAGCAGAGTAACTTGTCTGAAGTGATTTCTATGGCACGTATGCCCAGCCTGTACCTTCAGCATGGGACCGGCTCTCAGTGTGTCCTGCAAGAAAACGACAAGCGGAGCTCTGCTCCTGTCCCCTGGTGAACAGCTCCAGAGTAGTTTGTACTGAGGCAAAGTTGGGGCTACTGTGAGCCTGGAGGTCAGCAGTATGCTGCCAGCTCCCTCATATCCCACAATCTTGCCATAGCTTCTACTGTTCCTGCTGGGGTGGATCCTGGATAGGAATGTGCTTGGATCGGTCACTGTGGACACTGTGGCATCTTGTAGCCAGGTACCCACTTGGGGTAGCAGTTGCTGCTCTGAGTTGAAGAGCAGCAGTTTGCTGCTGTGTGTACACATGGAAATAAATGCTCTTCACAGCTTCTAAAGGGGCAGGATGGGCACAGGCCCACTGAATGCTGCTAGAAGGGAATTGCAAGATTTCACAGCCCTGTGGAAGCAAACACAGAGACATTCATCTTCTGTCAGCTCTCCAAGTTGGCTTGTGGTGAACCCTCTCTGCGTTGATGCTGTGTCTATATTAGGTACGTCTGCTAGGGCACGAGACTGCATTGATGCAGCTGGACCTGCCTCCTCACTGCCATCTGGGTGCCCTTGCCTGGGCTCTTCAGGCTGTGTCCAGCTGTGGATATAGGCCTGGGGAGAGCAGTGCACCTCTAAAGCCTTGATCCTTGTTTGTAATCACTGGAGGGTAAGAACAGGCAGAGGAGACATTAAGATTTTCTTGGAGCTCTTCTGTCCTTGCATGCTACTTCTTTGTTGTCCTCCCCAGTTCTCAGCCTGCTTTGTTTATTATAGAAAGCAGCTGTCATTTTGTGCCTTGTGAAATTCTCAATTAATGTACTCAGTTTTCCTTTAAAGCCTGAGATTGTTGTAAATAGAAAGTAGGGGGTGTCAAACAGTAGTAGGCTTCAACCAGCAGCAGGGTAAGTGTTCTTAAAACAGCTCATTGAAGAAGTTTCTTTGCAAAGCTTTTATGCCATAAATCTGACGTGTTCCTGGCACAAGGAATCTATTTTTGGTCCTGTTACTGTCCTCTTTCCTTTTCCTTTTTTGTTTGTTTGTTTACTTGTTTCTGTGCTTTTTTGATTGTTCCATATTTTTGGTGCTTGCTTTGACTCAACACAAGATTGCATTAGCATCAACTGCTGCTCTGGGAGTTTGTACTTTTGTAAGGATTTGCATTAGGACTTAAGGCTGCTTTGGAAACAAAAGCAATGGAGACACTTTCCTTTTAAAGAAAGGAGCATGTGGAGACAGCTTTGTAAGTTCTGGACAGAGGCCTTTGGAGATGGAGGTACTCTGTGTTAGGAACAGATACGGCTTGGCTCTTGTCTGTCTATCAAAAGATTTGTGTCCTTTTGAATCCGTGACTTGCGAATGTGTTCCCAGGTTCTTCAGACAAGGCATCTGTAGTTGTATGGGGAAGCTAAGTGGTATGTGCTAGTAAAGGAAAAAAAAAAAAAGCAGGAAACTGGAATGAAAACTGAAAGTGTGAGATGCCTACCAATGTCTCTACCTAATATTTCTAGTATGCACACAGTGCCATATCCAAAACTGAAACAGTCCCTGCTGGCTCAGGCACTCTCCCTTAGAGTGACTGATGCTGTGATGTCCTGGGTGCCACCAGCTTTGGGGTGGTTGTTTCACCCTCACTCAGCTCTGTGTTCTAAGCCATAGTGTTCATGCAAGCTTCATGCAGGAGGCTGCAGACAAGTGCAGAGGAATTGTGAGTAGTTCCCTGAAACCTCTTATTTTTTTCATTTAGATTGTAAGAGAACTATGAACCGTTTTGCTGTTGTTGTATGGAATCGGGCAAGGAATAGTAGAGCGCTGCTGCGGAGCAGAAGATTGTCTTTGTTTTTCTAAGCAATGAGGCATTAATTGCTGAATCCTTGTTTAGAGGCTTAAAAATACCAGACCATTGTGATAGCTGAGAAAACAACAGATTTAATGTGTGGATCTTGTTTTGCTTTCTGGAGATAAGTGTCATTTCTATCCTGACTTATTTAAGAACAGCATTTGTACAATTGCTCTCCTAGTCTTCCTATCTTGCCGCTCTGAAGTGAGAGTCTCACTGGCAACTGGAAAGAAATAAGTGTACACAGCAACTGCTCCATTTCTCCTCTCTGACTGCTCCAGATCCATAATACCCCCAAGGTAGATATGCCATTACGCACGATAAGATCACTAACGTAGCAGGTGAATATTAGATATATGAAGCTAGTCAGCTGTAAATAAAAGGCCTGCCAAAGAATAAAAGGCAAAACGTTGTCCCTGAGGAAGCAAATGGAGATATTAATGCCTTCCTGCCCTAGTGCCCTAAAGAGACGATGCAGAATCTGGAACACACCTACCTCATGGGTGAGAGGCATGTGGCAGCCCTTCCCATACCTGGAGGCAGGAGCCACGTCCTTCCAAATGTACCATAATGTTTTGGGAAGATCAGTACAGCAAATCTGGTCATGTGGTGTTGGTCTCTATTTCTTCTTGTGGCGTTTGGAGGCCTGAAGTCCATCCCATACTCTCCTGATTAAGGGTTCTTTTCTGCAGCCTCAGTGTCAGGGCTGGCAACATCCACAGCACTCCCTGTTCTTTGTTGAGTAGGGTTTGCCTCTCAACTCTGCTTGGAAATCCTGGAGTGGCTTTGAGTAAAGTCTTCCAGGTGTCAGATTCATCCTCCTCTGTCACAGGGGTTTAGTGTTTGTTACAAGTTTCTCAGTTCACAGGCTAAGGATTGCAAGGCAGAATGGGCTAAAATGTAACTGCAGAGTGATAGAAGATGGCAGCTGTCTATAATTTTCAATTATTGATGTGTTATTGCTGCTTACTCATCTCTTACACAGTTGTGTGGTGCTGTTGGCTTACTCTGCATGTGTCTAGTGGGGCATGGGCCAGTGCTTCATAGAGGGGAGTTGTCAGCATGGCATACCTTCCTGCTTGCTGGCTTCCTGGAGAACTGCACCCGTGTGTCTGGAAGCTGAAGCAGCTCTTGGGCTGCCCTTGGGGACTGCTGCAGGGAAAGGACTGTGGCCATTTCTTTGGTGAGCATTGTTAATGCAGGTTGGAATGGTGCTAGACTGGGGGGATTCATCTGGTCGTGTTTATCATGACACATCTTCTGTGAGTATGTCTAGCAGAGAATAAACTTTGAAGAGCAGAGAAAGCATTACCACCTGCAGAGAATATGAGAAACAGGNCCCCCCCCCCCCCCTTTCTTCTTCCAAACCTTATTTGATTCTTTTTATGTAAACAAAATGAAGAACTTAGTAGGCAAGATGCCAGATGGTTTATTAAAAGCAGTCTTAATGCACCAGCTGGAGTTCAGTAGGAGTTAGGGTACCCAAACAATAGGAAATCAAGGATTTTTTTATATAGAGAACTTTTTTTTCTATAGTCCAAGAAAGGAGAGGCTTCTTTTGGTATTGTTTGCATGGCAAGAGAGAACAGTGACGAGAAGAAGCTTTTATCTGCCAAACCTTATGACTCATGAGTGCCCTGCCCGGGTCACTGGATTTTAACTCTCCTTGGGAGTGGCCACATCCGAGCTTCTCTGCTGGTGGTTCATAGTTCTGCTAACCTTTCCCCTGGTGCAGCAGACTGTGTGAAACAGCCTCGGAATGCTCCCAGTCCAATGGATGGCGCAAATGGTAGGGTTGATGGGTGAACGTGTGTTACTTTGCTGAAAGTGTAGACACAGTGGTCTGTTCGATGCTGTTCATGTAAGCTGGAGACAAAGCTTGCGCCCAAATGCATGTGAACTAGAGAGGCACAAGAAGTGAGGATAAAAGGTAGGAAAATGTGGTTAAAAGACTCCCAAGTCATCCAGAGCCAGTGGAAGAGCTGGCAGTTCCACCTACATGTCCTGATGCTGTGTCAACAGAAGCAAGCAGTGTATTCCTGCCAGCATCAAGTGCTGACATTGCTCTTAGGATTGCCCTTAAGTGGTTTCAGATAGATTGGTGTGAGGCAGCTTCGTGTCTTTCTGCAGAAACTGGCACTTGTGACATGGAAAATAAGAGACATTTGCATGGATGCAATACCATAGCATGCTTTATTCTGGAGTATTTCTTGAGTATAGGTAAAGCATGTGTGGTGGCCTGATATCTTACTAGGCTAATGTAGACTCACCTTTAATGTCTTCACCAGAGAAGATGAGACAAGTGCTGAAACTGTTGTGCTGAGTTGCAACTGTTGTGATCTTTGAATGCAACAGTGTGCTTCCCATCATATAAGTATGGACGATGTTGTAGTTGTTGCTGAGCAGTGCTTGACACTAAGTCAAGTCCTTTCCAACTTCTCATACTGCCCTCCCAGTGAGTAGGCTGTGGGAGGCAGAAGTTGTTGGGAGAGGACGCAGCTGGGACAGCTGTCCCCAACTGACCAGAGGGATATTCCAGACCACGTTATGGCAAGATCAGCAATAAAACTGAGGGAAGTTATGTGGGGAGTGGTAGCCTGCTTCTCAAAGACTGGCTAACCATCACTAAGTTGCTGGTCACAATATTAATATTTTGCACTTGGAGTAGTTGTGCTTGTCCTCAGAGTTACATTATATAACACCTTGCTTGCTGTATATGTTCCCTGTTGTGCTGTTTATCATCTCTGGGGACTGGATTAAGGTTATCATTTTGATGTATTGCGTAACACTGTCTTATAAAATTACTTGTGAGACTAATCTGGTATCAGCACTGAGCATTACCATCATCTCCCTACTTGGGAACCATCTCCCAGAAACTATCAATAACTAGTCTTTTCCTTTTCTCCTTGTAGAACCAATCTATGGGGGAGACACCTTCCTTCCTTCTCCTCCAGGCTACTCAGAGTATCTCTTGAGAATTTTTGATATCTTTGTGATGTTAAACCAGCATGCTCCCATTGCTGTGTCTCCTGAATGTGTTTCAGATCTGGTTTAAGGTGCCCTGAGGCTAGATAGTTATGAGGTGCAGGCTGTGTGGGAGAGCATGGGCAAGAGCCTAGGAATGAGAGCAGGCACCTCCAGTGTTTTGAAACATCACCCCTGAACAGGGGCAGAATCCTGACAAACTATTAAATTTTTTGGAAAAATCATGCTGCCAACCTGGCAGTTCCAGGAAAGCACAAATCACTACAACGTGCTGAGGCCTGGCTCACACCTTCTGAGCCCTGTGCAATGCTTCCTTCAGGGAAGAGAAAGTCTCTGAATCTGATGACAAATCTACTCCAACAACCATGACAGGCACTCCAGCTGAACCAGAGGTTCAACTGTGCCAATATCAGTTGTTCCTATACGTAAGAAGAAATATTGGATGTGAAGCCAGCTTGTTTAGTAGGAGAAGATATCGTTACTAAGAAGGGGAAGGAGGAGTGGACAAGGCAGGCTGCTCTGAAGCAAAGCTGTCTCAAGAAGAGGAGGCAGAGACTGGACCCACACATGATAAAAATACCCACGTATGGGATTGAGTACAAGAAGGCGGAGATGGGAGATGCCAATGGCTATTCCCAAGGCTGCCAGCAGGGTAGAAGCTCTCTCTCATTTTGGTCCTGGTGACCCAGCTAGCTTTTCTGCATTGTCAGGGTATGATGTGTCCATATCTTTTTCACATGAAGTTAAGTGACTTTTCCTATCAAAACTGATTACCTAAAAGCATGTTTCATAATGATTTTGAATTGATATATCATCAGTGCTTAAAAAATATTAAAGACCAGCGGGCTCGTTCATCTGGAGTTGCCACAGGGGCTTTCCTGGGGGCCAAGCTTTGAACATGCACTTACTATCTATGCTTCCCCTTTCCACATTTCATTTGCTTGATTCTCTTAAGTGACTCTGTGCCCTAGGTTGTTTTGCAGCCATTGTGCAGGCCATATAATGTGAGGTGCTTGCTTAATGTAACTTGTAGGAATACACTTCCTTTCCTTGCCGTGCTCTTACAAGGCTTAGTTGTTGAATGCCTGGAGAAGGATTGGTGTGGGAGGATGCTTCACTGCCCCACACCCTTTGCACACACACTTCTTTCCCTCCCATGTCATGTAACCATCCCAAAGCTCAAGTGATTTAGTGAGTGGCCAGCATCCTGGCAAGAGCACAGTTTGAACAGATTGCTTTTGTTTTGATGTGATTCAAAAACACCCACAAAGAAAATATGTTGAGCTAGGGGTGTGCTCCAGGGCTCAACCACATGCCAGCAGGGTGGAGAAGGGACTCTTTCTCTCTTCAGTTTTCTTCCAGTGTCTCACAGCTACACTGAAGCTTCAGTATCCACGTTCATGTTATCTCATACATTTAAGCACAGACTGTAATCCACCTAACTTTAAGCATTGCTGACTTTCATGATGCAAAAATAATCCCATGGGTTGCCCATATCCCAAAGAACCATAGCTTTGTACAGGGAGGGACAGCAGGAGGTGTTCTACTGAAACCTAGGCAAGTCCCAGTACTTGTTGCACTTGGAAAAGTCGAACCTGTGTGAGAAGCCATGGAGCTTTTATAGTGGGAGTTGGTACTGGGAACTAAGAGTCTGCAGAGCATCAGTGAGTTCCCACTGTGTGGGAAGAGGTGCTTGAAGTGGGTGTTGTGAGATGATAGTCAGATGCATTTTGTAGTGCTGCATCACCAGTTTGCAAAGAAGGAGCTGTGAAAGGACATGTAGTTTGATAGATAGAGTAAGTGTGGGAAGTGGAGAGACCCTTGAAGACCATTTACTGAAAAATACTGTAAAATATAAATTAAGCAAGGGTAAAAAAACCCCATATTTACAGGTTACTCTCATCAGTTACACCAAAGTCCACTGCTTCAGTCCATTCCCAGCTCTTAGCAATTCAACTGGATGACTCTTAAGGTCCAGACAAGTAATTTAAATTTGAAGGAAAGCCTAGTGAGTACCATTAAATTCACAGCTACTACTGAGTTCACATAGTTTCTTCATTTTTTAATTTCTTTTCACACTGTTGGTGCAAGTGCACTGTCAAGAGTCAATTTTAAACCAGTATTAGTAAGCCACTTAGTAAAACTGTTAATGCTGCAATTCCTAACAGGGTATTTATCCCAACTCAGTAACAGTTGCAAGTCCTTGTGACCCAAGTAGTTTTGCCTGGATACAACCTGAATTCAAAATAACCCCTTCAGACAAGGAGCTGCTTATGAACATCTAGTTCAGAGACCAGAAGTTACTTGTACCAAGTTTCAGAGGATGACTTCTGAATAAATGAATATATTGGAGGAAATCATAAGCTGCTTACAGGGTGTTTGCAAACAGAAGCAGAGAGTACATTCATCAAAGGAGTTACTCAATTTGAATAATTTGTTGAGCTCAGAGTGTCTTTACCTGCCTGTGAGGGGAATGGAGAGGCTTAATTGGCAAATGTTTGTATTGTGCTTTGAGACAGTGTATGAAATTGAAGCATTATTGTTATGGCTTCTAGCATTCTAATTCCTTCTCTAGTTTGTATGAATGCTACCTTTCTTCAGGTCGTGTAAAGAAGGGATGCAGTGGTTGTTTTGCCATGCATGCATGCGCTGGAGTTCCCAGAAAGATGTCTTTACTCCCAAGCACAGTGGGGCACCCTGGCTGCATCTGCTGTACCTGCAGAGCCAGCCCCAAGTGCCCACCTCCCAGCCCGCAGTACCCAGGGTGGAAGCAGCTGAGTACAGACAGCCCTGAGGGGCATTCCAGACCCTGAGTGGCCAGGCAGAGCTGGCTGCTGCTTAATATGGCCCTTTCTAAAACCAAAAGGCACCAGTATTGTATTTTATTTTTAACTTGTATTTTAGTATATTTCACGTGAGTGGTGAAACCATGACTGCACCCATGACTGCAGCTCACCAGCTGCTCTTCCACATGGACTTTTAGAAAACTGCGAACAGACATGCAGGTGTGGAAAAGCAGATACAGTTCTGTTGCTGGACTGGGCAATACTGTACAAACACTTTCAGATAGTACTTAATATACAGTGTCTCAGTACTCAATATCTAGAGAGAATCCTTCTCAGTTACATCATCATTGATTTCTGGGAACTGGATGTGTATCACTGGGAGCAGAATTTAGCCCTTATAACTAAGTAATAAAGTATCTTTTTGCAGGAAGTATATTTATAAACAAAGAGGGAGCATTGCATCTTCAGGTTACATTCGCACAGCTACTGCCTGAAAATTTGCATGGCTCCTTCCAGCCGAGGCATGGTAGAAACAGTTCTGCAGCATCACAAGCTGCAATAGTATCTCTGTGGCTTTGAAAACGAACACCAGTGTCTCTGCAAACAGGATACTCTTTGTGAGTTTTAATTGGAACCAGTCATGTCTGAATGCTGCAGACTTTGAAATAACGTGACTAACCTAAGAAAGCTTTTCAGGATCTATCTACATACAGTATTCCCCAGGTACACTGGGGTGAAGAGCTTGCTGGGATAAAGGCCCAGCATGAGATTCTGCTCTGAACTTGAACTGTATTGAACCAGTTTTTTGTGTGTCTGTTGTTTTGAAGACATTTGGGTGCCTTCCTTCCTCTCCCTATCTTGGCAAGAACTGGATGCAAGAATATTATAAGACAGGCTTTTGCAAAGGGAGAATTGAGTTGTGAATAAGCTGAATGTCATATATTTAAAGTCCATGTTTGTCTTTGCACTTGATGAAACCGTTGTTTGGAAGAGGTGGGGAGGAAGGGAATGTTGGATTGTCTTCTGTAACTGTGTTATAGTCACATAGAAGCAACTGTCCTGGCTGAGAATTTAATTTCAGTTGTTAATTAAATTTCAGATGTTAATTTCATTTGTCCCTGAAACCTTTGATAGCATACTCAATTACATTTCTGTATTTTGGTACAACAGTCTGTTTCTTTAAATGCTTCCTTCAACCTTACAGGTATAATGGATGTTGAGAGGAATTATTTCTGAAGTAGGTAGTTATTGGGTGCCTGTCCTCTGCTGCACACAAGGTATTATATCATGATTTTCTTTTAAAAGAGTTACCAATGCTGGCTTGGTTCTGCTGCTGGAGTCTTCGAGGACTAAAATAAGGAAACTCCTGTTGATTATGCACCCTATCCTCTTGGTGAGCACAGGCCAACTTCTTCCAAAAGTTGTCCCTGCTGACCGACTAGATGGCTTTCATGGCACTGGTGAGGCATGATAAAGAGCTCTGATAGTTTAGGAGTGGGACACTGTTTTGCAGGTCTACGTTCCAGGTTTCCTGGGATCTCATATGAGCTGCAGAATTATTTTGCAACCTCAGATCTGTGCACACTGGTGTTCAGGGCTACAAGAAGAGTCTACAAAATGTGATGAGTGTAAACCAATGACATGCTGTCTCCCTGAGCTTGCAACAGCCATGGAATGTTAGCTCAGAGCCTCTGGAACTGCTCCCTACCCTTCAATCAGAGTCCTGTGGATTTTGTGATTCTTTGGAAGTGGAGTATTTTACTTTGGCAGTGTTGTCTTTGAATTTGTAGTTCTGATACAGGTAGAAATTGGGATTTTTTTGATGGTGTTGAGGGCTTGCTACAATATCTTCTTTATGGATTGCATGCCTCTTGAAATACTGCATAGAACTAAGTCAACATGAAGTCAGAGACTTGGGAATTCATTTTGCACCTAAGAAATGGAATTTTTGTGACCATTTCTTTCTAGGGAAGAAGGCAATCATCAACACCTTGCATGTTGAGTTGAGACGATGTTACAGCAAGCAAGGCTGCCTGGGAGCCTGCCAGGAGGCATAGCAAAAACTCATGAAACCAATGTGTATTTTGAGTGGAGAGACTTGCGTCTGTGTGAACAAGGGGTGTGTGACAGGGATGAGGTAGTGGATGTTAATTCTGGGAGGCAGGAATTAGTGCTGCTGCAACACTCAGGGATTCTTAACAAGGCAGTAGTTATCATTTCTAGTCATGGAAGAAAGAGTACAAACCCCATCTTAGTCCAGCAGTCCATTCAGCCTCCTGATTATAAGAGTTTCCTAGGAGTTCTTCATTGTGTGCTTGCTGTTTTGTCAGATGATTAGCGCAGTGAAAGTGCTTTGGTTTGAAAGACAATCTCCCAAGGAATTAAATTCTCAGTGAACCTCGCATTTGTAAGAAATTAAGATAATTGGCTTTTAGAATAGAACAGACTATTTCAGTTGGAAGGGACCTACAATGATCATCT
Organism: Semnornis frantzii; assembly: GCA_013399775.1. NCBI lineage: Eukaryota > Metazoa > Chordata > Aves > Piciformes > Ramphastidae > Semnornis > Semnornis frantzii. The sequence goes on along the minus strand of VWYK01021418.1, from coordinate 6,516 downwards.
AGTCCACTTGTCTGACCAGTTCAGGGGTGAACAAAGGCTAAAGCATGATATTAAGGGCGTTGTCTCTTAAACACCGGTGGGCTTGGGGTGCCAACCATCTCTTCAGGAAACTTATTCCAATATTAGGCCACCACTCCAGTCTTACCAATATTCTTTTATTTAAAAAAACATTCAAACAAAAAGAGAAGAAAAAGAGAGAACATCAGAACTTGACTGTTGGACTGGATTTGTGGATATGGCATGATCATTTTCAATAGACAGAAGGTGGGTTTGGGTGGGGTTGTCATATGAAGAACAAGACTAGCAGGACCAAAGACCTGTTATTACACAGGGAAACCTGGCCCCAGGATAGAGTTTAACTTGGACTGTCATGCTGTTGACACTTCTTTGCAATGTAAACCTGAGAAGTTTCAGAGCTGAGTACATCTTGTTGGGCCTCCATTCTTTGCATATTTTCTCTAAGATGAGGTTGGAGTGAATCAGTGCAAGCCACTTACAACCTGAAGTCTCGTGTGATAGTGAATGTTCTCTTGTTGTGATGCAGTGGTACATGGAAATTCTCAAAATCATAATGATAGGAGGACCAGATGGGCTCTGATAGGGGAAACTAAATTGTAAACCTCTCAGTGTCTGTTGCCTTGTGATGCGCTTTAGGTTTCATTCAGACCAGCTTTAGCAAGTTAATATCAACTGTTAAACCTTTTAGACCATCTTCCTCCCTCCTTTTATAGATTTGTTTGTTTTTTTCCCCCTCTCTGTTTTAGAAGTGAATAAAAGAGCTTTGTACAGTTCTTGAAACGGAGCCTGAAACAACTCTGAACAAAATATAGTGTTCCTTTCAAAATCTTGGAAATAATTACATCATAGGCAAATTGGGCCAGAAACCGTTAATAGTATTCTTTGTGGAATGAAATCCCATGGTAGGACCTGTTTCAGCAAACTGGCATTGTTTACAAATAGATACAGTGACAGATACAGTTGTCCCTTGCTGAGGGACAGCTGGAATGTCGTGTGCTGTAGTGGAATACCCTCTTCCTTTTGATAGAAACTGAAAAGTGCCTTGGCGCTTCTGTGGACAGCCTTATGCCGAGGAGGAGGCAAGGCTGTTTTTGGCACTGGAAAAGTATTTGTAGGTGGGTTAGAGAGAAAATAAAAGCCTCTGTTACCATAAGCTCCTAGTCTGGAGGGGCCAGGAGCCGTGTCCAGATGCTCTGTTGGGCTCTGTGAGCTGGGAGCTCCATCACGCTTCTCTGTGCAGAAATACTTTGTCATCATGTGCATCCTTTCGCTGGGATAACACACACAGCACATGGAGTTCTCTCTCCTTCCTCACACTGGTTTGCATCACTGGCTCCTGGAAAACCCGTTTCAGGGCAGAAATCACAAAGATTAGTGATGTTAATGGTTTGGCCTAAATCTACCAAAGCATGTAGTTCTTTAGGTAAATCGGCAGCTCTGCGCTAGAAAGTTCCAGCAGCACAAGTCCTCTCTTGGGCACAGTTACGGCTGTTCATTAGTGAGATAATGCGGGTGGCTGCCTAAACTTGTGCTTCCGTCCGAGGGGGAGCCCTGCTCCTCAGTCGCCTGCGCAGGTTTCCCCGTAGATCCCAACCTGGCCAACTGGGCTGTGTCGGCAGAGCCCTCTTGTGGGCACTGGGCACGTGGCAGGGACCGCGCTTCGCTCTGGAGGGTCACCTTGTGCTTTCCCGGGTGGTGTTCCAAATGACAAAAACATCTGAAGAGGGTAGATTAGATTAGAAGTTAGGAGGATGTTCTTCCCTTTGAGGATCTTGAGGCACTGGAACAGATTGCCCAGAGAAGCTGTGGATTCCCCTTCCCTGGAAGTGTCCATGGCCGGGTTGGATGGGACCTTGAGTAGCCTTGTAAAGGGATGGGGTAAATTAATTAATGCGAGACGGTATATAAAAATATTAACAGTTTATTAATATTAAATATTCAGAACTTGCATCACCCCGATCACCATTTAATAATAATATTAACAGGTTCTTTGCAACATTAGGAAACTATGTACAGGTTATAACAGAATCTGGAAATAGTTATTAAATATATATATATTAATTAAACTCGATATAAACTGGAAGAGAAGCCTTTGCGGTCAGTATACCGCTTGCTCACTAGATAAGCATAGGACATAAAGGAGCAACTTTCTGCTTAGGGCAGAAGGCAATTAATAATTACAAGAGGCTTTGGCATTTACCCACAAAATTATTATCTGACAGTACCCAAGGCGGGGTTGCTGTCGGTAGCCATAAGCGGCTTTAGAGTCTCCCCTGGGCTTCTGGGGAAGGAGGCAGACGATCTCTGACCTGTTCCTGG
>VWYK01021403.1:214-25734 GCA_013399775.1 Semnornis frantzii | reverse complement strand
GTTTACAGTCTTCCCTGTGCTATATGTATTTCCTGTGACTCGCAAATTCTGTGTCTATGAAGTAAGCCAGAATTTTTCCACTCCGTTGTAATTGCTAGCACCACTCACGTACAGCTTATGTGTTGCACTTCTAAACTGTTGGAATTTTGCATGCAATCCCAAAGGCTTTATTTTTGTCTATTTTGCTGTTAAAGTGAGAAGGAAGGAGATGATGGAGAAGGTGATTCTCTATCCAATTTCCATTTCCTTCTCTTTTTAGAAGGTTTGTAATAATGTTGCTGTGTACATGCAAATGATGTTAATCAGGAGATTTTGGTATCAGCTTTGTCAACCTTTACATTCACTTTACCCATTGAATTTGCATGTGAAAAGAGCTGTTACAATCAACATTTAAGGGATAACATAGTCAAATTTACATTTGATTGAGCAGAAATGTTAAGTAATTTTAGCTGAGCTGTTGCTAGGAAACAAACCAATGTTTTTGTAATTTTTTTTCCTTTATCTATACTATCTTTCTATTTAATTGACAATTCATCTGGTTATACAAGAACACCAACACTGAAACAGTGTAACTAATGTCTTCACTACATTTCTAGATGCAAAGCTTTCCTACTTATCAGAACTTCAGGTGAAATTTAGTAGTCAAACATGGCTCCTTTTTCCCTGTGTGATCATCTTAAGATTAGCTGTTTGGACAGCTTAAAGGAAACAAATTCTGGATGCTTTTTCAGTAAGCTATCTTTTGGAAATATACCAATGCATTTCCTTGTTTTGTGGTCAATGTTTATGATGTTAGTCACCATGCAAAGAATATCACACAGCTGCTCGAGAATTCAGCTGAGTTATATGTATGATTCTTCAGAGTTTTTGTAGGACACTGCTTTTGTCATTATCCCCGATGATAATTTTAATAATTGCATTATTTTTATTCAAGTGGGTGAAGTGAATCGAGCTGCAGAAGGAAATCATCTGATTTTGGGTATGCTATGGCCATTGGCTCTGTATCTGTTGGAACTTGCAGAAGGACTCCACAGCTTGGCACTTTGCAGCAGTGTTCATCTGGCAAAAAATGCTAATTAAAGGGAAGAATAGTTCCTATTCATATCGGTCCCAGGGCATTTCAAGTGCATTATCTGTGTGGTGCATATAAATGTGGCTATTCCCTGAAACTTGTTACATGACAGTTAAAGGAATGTGACTCCTTAGAAGGCCAAATAGAGACTCTCTTGCATCTCTGCTGAATCAGACAATACAATTCTGTTGTAGATATACTACTGTTCTCACTTTGTGTATCCCAAAGCTTTTTACAAGGCAGTAAATCAGAGCATGGTGGTACTGTGACTCTGCAGGCAAAGATAGCAGCTGTTCGCCCCATGTCAATAGTTCACAAGCATCCCTGGGCACACAAACTGCAAACCTGGTAAGAGAGCTAGCTTGATATCCCTTTCTAATCCCTTTTGAAAGCCGCAGTAATTCTTTCCACCTTTATGGTCAAGGGAAGCAGGCAGATGGGCTTCTACCTGCTGTACAGAACTAAAAGGCTTTAAGCCGCAAAGTGACTGTGAACCTTGTGGTCTTCTGGTCGGGGCTAGGAGTGCTATTGGCTCTCATCATATTGACAGTAGTTTTGGGGCTGCTGCTGTTGAAATGCTATGTAAACAGTGCAGACATCCCAGATCCATGCTGCAGGAAAGACAGTGGATTCCATATATTTTTATGGTCTCCAAGCAGTATGGGCTGCATTCCTCAGATTCCGAGTAGTCCACGCATGTGCAGAATAGTTATTGTTAAAATCTGAGCAGGCAGGTCCTACCATTGCAGTGGGGCAGATGTGGCTTTCCTTCAGTTCTTAGCACTTGTTACATTACTGGAACATACTGATTAAAAGTGCTTTTTCTCCCTACTCATTATTTAAAACAATAACAACAAAAATAATTGATCTCCATAGTGCAGTGTGGTTCGAAAGAAAGCTCAGATACCCAACTCTTATTTACATACTCCCAGTTTTCACATGTTGGTAGCTGTGAACATGGAGTTCTTAAGTGGCTTTTGGAACCTCTGACTTAAGGAAGAAAGGCTTGCAGATTGTATAACTCTAGCCCCACTATGGAGCAACTGAGAGCTGCATTTATGGAAGGAACAGGGATCAACTTGCTGGAAGAAGGTGGACAAAGAACAAAGGAGGAGTATATCTGCATGTCATCATAGCAGAGGGTTGCTGTTCATACAACAGGCATAGGAAAAAATGAAACTCCATTCTTAATGTGTAGCAAATCCTAGTAACTAAGCTAAGAGAATTAAGATGCTCTACCCAGCTTTTTAAACAGTTGATCTTGTAACATTGCTCAGGCTGAATAGAGCAAACTGAGCAAATTTGAACTGAGTGTTGAGGATTTTACTGTGGAGAGCGTTATAGCCTCTGTGCATGCACAGGTGGGAGCTTAGATGTCTTACTCAGGGCTCCTTTCTTCAAGACATACTTTTATTTAGCTTTCTCAGTATGAAATCTTAGGTTGGAAGGGACTTTAGAAGTCATCTACTCCAATCTCCCTGCCATGGGATGCCTCCTAACTGGACTCAGCTGCCCAAGGCCTCACCCAGCCTGGCCTTACATACCCCCAGGGGGGAGACATCTGCAGACTCCATAGGCAACCCATTCCTGAGTCTCACCAGTCTTGTACTGAAGAACTTCCTCTTCATATCCAGTCTAAACCTGCTCTCCCTCAGCTTAAAGCCATTTCCCCCTTGTCCTGTTGCTAGACACTCTTATGAAAAGTCCCTCTCCAGCCTTCCTATAGAATCCCTTCAGGTATTGGAAGGCAGCTATAAAGGTATAAGGTCCCCCTGGAGTGGAGTCTTCTGCAGGCTGAACAACCTCAACCCCCTCAGCCTATCCTCATAGCAGAGGTGTTCCAGCCCTTGGATCATCTTTGTGGGCCTCCTCTGGCCTTGATCCAACAGCTCTGTGTCCTTCTTACAGGGGAGACACCAGAACTGAATGTAGTATTTGAGATGAGGTCTCACAAGACCAGAGGAAAGGGGAAGAATTGCCTCTCTTGATCTGCTGGACACACTTCTCTTGTGCAGCCTAGGATACAATTTGCCTTCTGGGCTGCCTGAGTGTGCTGTCAGCTCACGTTGAGCTTCTCACCGATCAATACAGCCAAGTTTTTTTTCTTCAGAGATACTTTAGATCCGTGCTCCACCCTGTGATTGGTCTGACCCAGATGCAGGACTTGTTGAACCTCATGCAGTTGGCACTGGCCTGCTTCTCAAGCCTGTCAAGATCTTTTTGTGTGGCATCCCTTCCCTCAAGTTAGTCCAGTGCACCACACAGCTTGGTGTCGTTGGCAAACCTGCTGAGGGTGCACTCGATGCCGCTGTTCATGTCACTGGCAAAGATGTTAAACAGCATTGAACCCAGTACAGATCCTTGAGGAATTCTGCATAAAACTTTGTACAGGAAGACAGTAATTTGTAACAAGTAGCTGTTGTTTGCTTGGTTTTGGTTTGGGTTTTGTTTGAGTTTTGTTTGGTTTTTGTTTTGTTTCCTGCTGAAGCCTTGCAGCCTTAAGGCATGGAAGGGGTCTCAGGTGGGATGCATAATGAAAGAGCAATCGCTTAGCAAAGCTGTTTAGTGGTTCTCTGTAATTGCTACTTTAAGTGGCTGTTATTTTTCCAAGAAACTTGGATGCTTTTCACAACTCCCATGTTTTATGTGAAGTGTTCAAAAAGCACATTGTAGTTGCCTTTTAAGATGCTGGCTATCGATAACCATGTAACATAGAGCAAGATCACAGTGCACTCCTAGTTTGTACTAACCGGATGCTTAGAACTTTAGAGTTTGTGTTACCCAGTTGTTTTTTCTCATGGAATACTGAGTGCAATACAGGACAGATGTGAAAGCTTTGAGGAGGGTTGTTTGTTTGGGGGTTTTGGTTCATTTGTTTGGGATTTCAGAGGTTTTTGTTTTGCTTTGCCCTGGACAGTGTTGTGCTAAAGCTTGGAACTGTGACTTTAAAGACACTAAGATGCACCAGAAAACCCACCTTATCTGATTAATTCTATGTGGTGAAGTTTTATTCTGGGTGCCGGATTGAATTTTTTGTCATACTTAAATTTGTTGCCCACTCCTTTTCTAGGAAGGGGGAGGATAATCTGAAGGTGGATGCACAAATGCAATTTACTATACACTCCTCCTCGTTAGGAAGGTTTTTTGATCTAGCATAGTCTCTTTAAGTAGACAGATGTACTTGTTTGTCTCTTAATTTTTATTAGTAGTTATGAAATAGCCTTGTTAATTTTTGATACTCTAAAAAACTGATTTCAGTACCATCTCTGAACATTTCTAGTTCTTTTCCTGGGTATACAGCAGTGTTTACTCACTCATGTGCTCACTGAGTTTTATCCTCACCTTCAGGAAGGAATCCTAGGAGTTGTTAGGTGTTCTTACTTGTGTTGATCCTTAGGAGTTTTACTTGGTGTATGTTACTATTTACTTGTAGAGCCATTAACTATATTACTTGCTTGCTCATTTTAGCTTCAAAGAACTCTTCTTATTCCTATATCTTATCAATTACTTTGCGTTGCTATAGTTATTATTGAGGTTCTTTACTGTCAAGTGATGCTAATGGATTTACGCTTGTCCCAAGTTGGGAATTATGGGGTTAAGAAAGTCCTCTTGGGACTTGAAGATTGTTATTCAATCCCACAATTCTGCTATCTCTTCATAAGCTCACGGCAAGGCCCGTTCGTTCTCTTTTCCTCCCCCTCCAGCCTTCTGCCGGGCAGGAGCTACATTATCGGACAAACATGTAAGGATAAGTCTGGTTGGGGCCTGCAGAGGCTGGGGGGGAGGACTGGAGCACTGGGGATGATAGATTTAGTTTTGGGATGGGGGAAAATTCAAGGGGGCTCGCTTATGTATACTGTATCTGCCTTGTAATTTCTGTCTGCAAATTCTCTCCAAATACAATTCTGTGTTTTTTCTCCAATTCGTTTGAGAGCTTTACTCTGTCGGTTTCTTTAAACCCACGACAACGCTCTCCCTGTTTGTATTGTATGGTTGTTTCCATTGTGTTAAATTTCCAGCTTCTTCCAGTGTATGCAGCATCTTCCAGTGTATACTTCCAGAAGTATGCAGCTTCTTCCAGTGATGGTACTGTTGCTAGCTCTTGGCAGGTAGAAGTTTACATGATTTTAGTAAAACTAATTTCTTTGTGAATATCTTTCCAAAGAACAAATAAAAAGCACACCAGCAACAATCAAAGGAGACTCCTAATACAATGAGAAAAAGTATCAAAAATCTTGACTCAGGTTTTTAAGAGTAATGATCTACTGGGCTTATTACAACAGTACTCTAAATGTGAGGGGAGCAATTTAATTCTTTTTTATTTATGAGTATGCAATCTTTGTATCTCATTAGTGTATACTTTGTGTTAAGCATCTTTGGAGGAGGTAAGCATGATTGTGTAGCTGTCAAAATGTGTATTCAACCTTCTGGGCAATAGATGGATTAGTTGTAAGCAGCAATTTAAATGTCATGGAACTGTGTACAACTTGACATACCTTGACATACCCAGCATATTTTGTTGGAATGGCTGCAACATCAAAAGTATAGTCTAATGTGAAAGTAAAAGGATTTCAAACTTCCTTCTGCTTAATATGTTGCAGCTTAATGGGTCTAAAACACCCAGTCTACCCTTCCTAACATAATGTGGCAACATCAATATATCTGTTTGAAATAGAAGTCTGTAAAATTCAGCTTCGGGGTGCACAGGAAGAAAAGAAAAAACTTTAAATCTCAGTAAAGCCTGTAGCTGATGCTTGTTCAAAGGTGATCTCTCCAAAGCTTTCCTGTATACTTTTAAATAATACAGACAGGTTGTGTTTACCAAAGGTCTTCAAGTTATGAAAGAGGAAGAAGGACAATTATTGAAGGCAGGTATATTTTTCTATTAATGATGGAATTCCATATGTGGATAAGATGAGAAGCCAAATTTCTTATCAGTTCTAGTGAAGTACTGTTGATAGTTATTACAAATCTGCTTAAGCTTCTTGTTACTGCTGTAGCTTCTTCCTCAGAAGGAGCACAAGTTCTTGAAAATGGTTGATTATTTTTAAGTAGCTACTGAGAACAGGCTCAAAGTAAGGAGGGAGAAGAGGAGGAAACAGAGGGAAGATTTTTTTTGTTCTGTCTTCCCTCTTTTCACAACTTCACAAAATACTGTTCATGGGTGTTTGCTGTATCCAAACATTGATGTGTATTTGGTTTTGGCTCCCTGAGATATTACTCAAAAATCACTTTTTCCAGCTTAATTCAAAAGTTTTATTTTGCCTACTTCTACATTTTAAAATATGTAGGTGTGTGTGTTATGATGTAACATTATGTTAAGTCATCATCACTATATTTGTTTCTTTGCAGAAGCTCTAATTGTATTTTTAACTTATTTTATTAGAGGAATGGAAAGGTTGAGCTGGTTGCTGAGCTTGATTTTGCTAAATCACTGCTTATGTAATTTTCTTGATGTATTTCCAAGAGAGTGATTTTGGAACCCTGGGTATGAAAATTATTGTTAAACAGTATTATTCTGTATGAGGCTGTATGAAGGCATCCTGTAAATGTGAAACACTTCATATTTTGAGACAGAACTGTATTTTCATATGCATGTAGCAGAAAAGGCAGCTGCCTGCTGTCACACTTGGAAGACTGCTGTCTTCTCTACCTCTGCACTGGTGGAGAGGGACAGGAATTCCTACATTTAAAAACTAGGAGATCCCCTTTAACACAGCACTTTCACAGAACATGTATGGCTACAAATACAAAAGATAGTGGCCAGGGCTTGAGGAAGAGAGTTGTGCTATATGTCTCTGGCTGGAGGCCCTGATATGGTCATGAGGATGACCACTTGAGGACCAGAAAGTTTGTTTGCACCACAGGGTAGGTTTAATCCAGCAACTTGTCTCCTGTACGTGTTTCAGGAGTCTTGACTGGCTACTCCCTGTGTTTCAATGCATACTACTGTGCTATGAGACAAATAATTTTGTTCTTCTGGTCTTGGTTGTAAAAAGGAATTGGATGTAGCATGCAGCACAGTGCCTGGCATCATTTTGTGACTGTACTGCCTCACTTGTCCTAATGCTTGGTAAGTGTAATGTTGAGTCAGGGCTTTTCTACCTAGCCTGGCTTCACATGCCTTCTCTGGTATATGCAGACCACTTTTCTTGGGTCTTTTAATTCTCCCATGGAATTATTCAACTGATCTTCATTGTTGTAACTTCTCTTAAAGCCTTATAACTGGACTTTGAGCATGATGTACCGAGTTTTGAGTAGGTAAAGGAGTGGCATACCCACTTCAACAGCATAATGAGCAATGTGAGAAAGGATGTGAGGCCACAAATTTTCATTTTATTTCCATACCAGAAAGAATTCTCTTGTACTTTTAATGTTGGAGTATGGCTGTTCTGGATAGCCCACAAGCTGCAGCGTCAGCTCTAAATTGCTGCCTTTGATGCTGTGCTGCAGGCATGGGGTTCTGTCAGATGGCCCAAGCAAGCTCTCCTGAAATAACTCTGGTATCAATGAATGAAATTTCAGCGTTGTCCATATTTCTTCCATCTCCCCTGCCCAGCAGAAAAACTCAGTTCATGCTCTGGAGTTTAATTCTTGTGTGTGTAAATATGTAGGAGACCCCAGCCTCAGAAGTGTAGGAGTCTTCAGAGTTTTGGCACCATCACTTTCTGGTCCTGACCTAATCACAAATTTTTCCCTTATTGGGTTGGTTTTCAAACGTTTAAGCAGAGTACCTGCTAAACTGCCAGCTGTGCCATGTGTATGAACTTATTATGAAGCAGAGATAGCTGAGGTCTCAAGCTTCAAAGAAATTAACAGTTCTGTCAAAGTACCCCCTGCTGTACTTGGACTCTCAAAAACCTCTGCTTGAGCCCAGAAAAAAGCCCCTTCTAAAATATCGGCTAGGTACCCCTAAGCAGCACTTAAAGCTCGTTATCTGCCTAAAGAGTGCTCCCAGAAAGCTGTTAGTGGAGTTTGCTAGTCTGTTACCTCTCTCCCGACCAGAGACCAGGGTTAGACCTCTGTAGCTTTCAAGTCTTTGGCACAGATACCACTTCTAGCCCCCTTAAGGCTGACTGCATCCAAGCTTTCAGAGTCAGGGTGAATTCACCGTAGGTGGCTTGCTGCTTCTGGTAACCAGCTTCTGGATCTCCTGAAGGCAAGAATATTACCCGATAAGCTGGTGTGGCTTTCTGGTCTGTGCCATACCTGGAAAGGGGCAGTGAAACCCGAAGGCACTTATGAGATAGGGAGCCTTTGAGGATTGGCTACATGCCCTATTGTTGGATGGTGGGGAGATTTGTCAGCCTCCTCTCCTTTAGGCTGTCTCCACTGGATCCTAATAACCTCATGAGAGGTTATTAAGATTACTCAATCCTTTGTATTGGGAAGGACCTTGGGTATGCATGCAGTTCAGCCTTCTCAAAGGGATCACTGACTTGAGGTGATAATGGTAGTATCCAAACTTAAGTAGCTATCTAAACAGTCAGAGATACTTAGTGTATAGTACTGTGGCCTTAAAATACGTTCCTCTCTCCTCTCAGTGTCTGCACCTGGGGCTGCCTTTTGCTGCTGATCCTGAATGCAGAAGCAAATCCCAGACCCAAGGAGTTCCCACACTTTGAAAGCAGCCTTGTCAGCTTTTGTTGTTCTAAACTGCACAGTGTTCTTCAAACTGGTGGTTGCCTGGCACAAGACATACTTCTCGCGATACATCAACACCTGTAGTTTGCTAAGGACTACTTACTTGAAAAAGTTTTATGTTTGGACTGCAAGGGTTTTTTTTTTCTGACTTCATTTTGATGGTACTTTGCATGCCTGGTTGTCTATGTTTTGATTCGTTTGAGTAGATCTCAGTTCTGTCAAAGCACATTGTACCCAGTGCAACGCTAAAAGCATCCAGGAGAGCAATGCCCTCTCTGGTCCCCATTGCAGGTGCAGACAGGGGGTTGTCAAGGTGACATGCCATCTGTGGTGTCTGGTTCCTCAGTTAGGCTGCTCACATATTGAACCGAGTTACTCTGAGGCTGAACAGGAAGTGTTAGCTGGTAGCACAGGCTTCTCAAAAAAACACTGCCCTGTAGTGGGAAAGTGAGTAATTCCACAGACAGCAAAGAGAATAGAAACTTAACACAGGTAGAGCCAAAAGAGTTCAGTTCTGGATTATTGCTGTGGTTCATTCAAATGTCTAGTAAGACACACGCACAAAAGGCAACTGGTGAGTCAGTGTTGCTGCCACTCATGTAGAATAGGAACAATGAGAACAGTTGGAAAAGCACACAGGAGGGCTGGAGTAAAGTGAACTGTGGAAGATTTATCAGTGCTCTGACTTTGCTACTACTTTTTTGTGAGCTGTCCGTGCTTATCTGAGTTGTCATCATTCACAGAATCACAGAATTGTCAGGGTTGGAAGGGACTTGAAGAATCATCTAGTTCCAACATCCCTGCCATGGGCAGAGGCACTTCCCACTAGATCAGGTTGACCAGAGGCAAATGCAGCCCGGCCTTAAAAACATCCAGGGATGGGTCATTAAGAAAGTCTGCAGTAAATATGCATCTAGAACATCAAACCCCTGCTTTTCAGCATGGCTTCCAATAGTATGTAAGCCTTTGTTTTGGGAGTGATGGTGACACTGTTCTGTTTGTTGTTATGTTTTGGGGTTTTTTTTAAACACAATATTTTTTAAGCTGGTTGCAGAATATTGCCAATGGAAATCTGTTAGAAGGGAACTCTAAAAACAAAACCAACAGGAATTCCTACATTTAAAAGCTAGGAGATCCCCCTATTTTACTGTGGCTCCCTGACTGCTCGGGTTGCAGACATTCAGTAAAGTAAGCATGGATTGTCCACTGTAAACCACTCACTGAGGTGGGGCTGGCTCGGCCCGTTCATGGATTATGATGCCACTACTGAAAAGTGATGAATTTCTTGAAATTACTGTTGGGATCTGAAGCCTACTCAGGCTATTTTCTCCATTCTCTTCTCATTGCTTTCCATTGTTGGTTTTGTTTTTTGTTTTGGTTTGTTTTTCTGATCCTCTGTGCCCAGTGGGTAGCATGGAAAGACAGGAGTCAAGCCGTACTGGAAACAAGATTCCAGTGCAGTTGTGGCACCCTTTATTCCTAGCTGTGAAAAAAATGCAGGTCTCCTTCAGTCTGCAGAGGTGAGGAGTCTGCCTTCCTGCTCTCCATACCAGAGAAATGTTTCAGGCAGAAATGGGCGTTTTGCATCTTACATATACAGTATAACATAAACTCCTCTTTGCAGCTGATGTAAGCTCTACTGACCTTGAACTGCTGTCTCTGCCTGCAGCATGTGGTGCCAAAGCTGCTACTTGGTACCTCATGGGCAGCAACTGTACTTTCCTGGAAGGTGGTGAAGGAGATGGAGGTGAAGCTTCTTGACAGCAAAACATGCTTGAAACAGATGGGTTTACATGGGACGAAACTAGCCTGCCAATGCCTGCTCCTGATGTATGTGGTCTGGCACTGTGGCTTAGTAGAGTACTGAACTAAAATGTTACAGCAAACTGATGTTCTTGTTGTCAAGCTCTTTATGTTCACTTTGCTCTAGAGCAGTGTCATTGTATCTGTGTGCCTGCGTGCAGCACTGTGTCCAGCTGGCCCATTTCGGAGGTGGCTGGGCAGGTTTTGATTAGAAACATTTGGTGCCCTTCTCATTTTTACTTTTCATCCTTAACAGAGGTTATTGAACTTCCCCCCCGGTTAGTTGCCAAAGCCTACTTACGGTATGGTGAGAAGAGCCACGGGCTGGCAGTAAGAGCTGCAATCCTTTCCTTCGTACCAGGAAGGCACGGCTAGGCCGCAGGCCACCGAGCAGCAGCAGTGCTGGCACTGCCTGTGACGAACACTGTTAATAGCTGAGTAGTTCACGCGTGACTTTTAGCGAGTATCCCGTCCCACAAGGCTTTTCAAACCGCAGGTCGCGACTGTCGCCGCTCACCCCCGCGTTTGCCCTTCGTGCCGCTTCCCGCGTCGGCGCGGGCGAAGGCCGCCCCCGCGTGGCGGCCGCGGGCAGCACCCCCTCCACCGCCGTACAGCGCGGCCTTGGCACGGGCCCCAGCGGCGGTCGAGCCCCGGCCTCGCTCGCCTCTCTCCTGCCCGGTTGGGGCTGGTAAGGCAGCGTTTATCTCGTGTTGATACTATTTGTTTTGTGGTGTTCTGGATTTTTTTTTCCCCTCATTTTCTGGCTCAGCTTTTTAGTTCATGACACGGCAGGTGAAGGAAAATACCATGTGAAGCTGTGGTGAGATTTATGCCCTTTGCTTTCCCGACAAAGGGGTGGCAGAAAGCAGCAGTGTGTAACTTCTGTACTGCAGAACTCTCGTTGGCGTTTGCCTTTGATGTACTACAGCGCCCGCGCTAGTTGTAAGTATTAAAACAATTTATCATAATTTGAGCGTTGTGAAGGCAACATCTGGTTTAGATAATGAGTTTTTTCTGTAGCTAAGCTTTTAAATGCCTTTCTTTAAACTGAGGTCTTTAGTTCTGTTGTGAGTGAACTGGCACTTGCAATATTTATTTGAGTGTTCACATGCTGTATCATGGCAGTTTTGTCTGTTGTGGAGCTGAAATGTTAAAATTTCCCAGCTAAGGATGAACTTTGCAATGAGGTTGCCAGGTCCGTCCCTGCTTTCTGTCTGCTGTGGCTGTGACACTGTTCCACGTGAACTGTTTCTTTATCAGATACTAGGTCAGGAGGCCAAATACCAGCACTGTAGCTGGTAGGTTTATGTAGCTCTGGGGCTACCGTGAAAACTGCCACCAGCATCCCACCCCTGCCCTCAATTCTTTAATTACACTGATAACATCCTAAGGAGAAAGACATCATGTAGTCTTTCATTTAAATGCTGCAAATGTGTTTAATAGCTTAAAAAAAAAAAAAAAAAAAAAAGGGCTTTTCCTTCCTGTGTCTCCTTTACAGGAAGAAATGTTGGACTGACAGTTCAGTATATTATAATCGATTCTTCCCCAGATTTGAACTTCTGTAACAGAACAAGTGTTTCTATCACACGCTGTAATCCTGCCCTGGCATGAGGTATCCTGAGAAACCTCAGAAATGACATATCAAAATTGTAAACCACAAAGCACAACTCTTAATATAGCCCTGGGGCATACCCCTGTCTTCTGAATTGCATGGCACAGCCGAGATCATAGAATAAAAGAATGTTTTGCCTTGGAGGGTTTTTCCCTTCCTTGTTCCAAGCCAGTTCTAGTATTTACAGTGTCTCTGTTCTCTGCAGATTTAATTGAGCCAATTAAGATTCTTAAGCTTGATTCCCCCAGGTATAGGTTAAAAGTTTCTTTTTATTTTTTTTTTCTCTTCTCTTTCCCCCTCCTCCTTCTATTTCTAAAGCTCCCTCAATTGCACAGAGGTGATCTACTGTATGTGCAAGCATGAATAATGCTTGATTTTAGTTGCTTTTATTTCTGCTTGCTTTTCTGCCCTTCACAGTGTTTCAACTCTTTGAACTGTCTTCTAAGTTGTTTTTTGTTTTGTTTTTTTTTTTAATGCAGAAAAGAATCTCCATGTTTTTCATCAGTCTTACCACCTTAAACGATTGCCAATTTCTTATGCTTTGCTGCAAGAACTGGCAGGGGGCATGGCTGTATTTCAACCTTTCCTATATTCAGTTCTCAACAGTTATCAACTCTGTTAACAAAAAGCTAAGTTGATACATTCATGTGGCTGTTGCTAAGCATTGATGATGAAGCAGCAAACCTTTCTCAGGTCTGTACTTTATAAGCCCTGTAGTCTTTTCAGATACTTCCCATCTCCGTTAGTGATGTGGTAGGTCTCACTTCTTATTTGACATCTTGTTTGCTTTTTGGGATAACTGAAAATACTCAGGTGCTCTCATAGGCTGCATTTTCATGTGCATTCAGGCATGTACCAGGCTCCTGTTGAACTGTAGCTGTCTCTGAGGGCTCTTAGTTGGCACCAGATGGGATGCTGCAAATAAGCATTTGATTGGAAGCCTAAGATAAGAAGTGTTGTGACTGTGGATACCAGGAATGTTTTTAGTTCAGACACAGAAAAAAAGCACTTTTCTCCAAGAACAGTCTTTTTCATTCAGTACAAAGAACAACATTGTTCTTGATGTTGTACTTTGCACGTGACTTTTGTACTTGAACAATTATTCTATGCCAGTTGTGATGTTTTAAGTACACGTTGTCAGAACTCCATAGTCTCTCTTCTGGGAAAATGCCAATTCACACATGGTTCTCAAGAAAGTACTACTCTAGGTGTTGATGCTCATTTACATTACCTAAAGTGGTTGCAGAAATGTCAAATTTAGCTGGCAATAATGTAACCTTAAAGGAGTATTGATGGGAGTCTGTGTTATGATATTAATCCCAAGAAGAATGTCTTAAAGCAAACTTTGGTGGTGGTCTTAGTTTATCCACTGGGCTTAGGCAATAATAAAACCTGTTCTTAACTTGGAGCCTTGCTTCGGAGGGAAATTTTGTCTTACTTTCTGTTACTGTGTCTTTGATAATACATCCTTGCGTAGACAAGACTACTGAATCACAGAATCAGAACTTTAGAGGTTGGAAGGGACTTCCAGAGATCATTGAGTCCAACCTCCCTGCCAAGGCAGGATCCCTTAGAGTAGTGTGCTCAGGAACGCATCCAGGTGGGTTTTGAAAAGGAGACTCCACAACCTCTCTGGGCAGCCTGTTTTGGTGCTGTCACCTTCACTGTAAAGAAGTTTCTTCTCATGTTGAGGTGAAACCTTCTGTGTTCAAGTTCGTATCCACTCTTCCTTGTCTTACTACTGCACACCACTGAAAAGGGATTGGCCCCAGCCACTCACCCCTCAGGTATTTTTACACATTGATGAGATCTCCTCTCAGCCTTCTCTAGACTAAACAGCCCCAGGGCTCTCAGTCTCTCTACATAGGGGATAAGCTCGAGTCCCCCAGTCTTCCTTGTGGCTCTCCATTGGACTCTCTGTAACCGATCTCTGTCTCTCCTGAATTTGAGAGGCCAAAACTCGACACAGTACTCCAGGTGTGGTCTCACCATGGCAGAGTAAAGGGGTAGAACTTCTGTAGACCTGCTGGACACATGTTTCTTGATGCACCCCAGGATACCATTGACCCTCTTGGCCACAAGGGCACATTGCTGGCCCATGCAGAACTTACTGTCCACCAGGACTCCAAGGGCTTTCTCCATAGAGCTGCTTTCCAGCAGGGCAGCCCCCAACCTGTACAGATGCCCGTTGTTATTCCTCCCCAGATGCAGGACTCCGCATTTGTCCTTATTGAACTTCATAAGGTTTGCCTTAACCCAGCTCTCCAGCCTGTCCAGATCTCATTGGATGGCAGCACAACCTGATGGGCTGTTGGCCACCCCTCCAGTTTCGTATCATTAGCAAACTTGCTGGGGGTGCACTCAATGCCCTCATCTAGGTCGTTGGTAAAGGTATTGAACAAAACTGGACCCAATACTGTTCCCTGGGGAACTCCACTGGCTACAGGCCTCCAACTTGATTGTGTGCCATTGATGACAACTCTCTGAACTCTGTTGTGGAGCCAGTTTTCAATTCACCTCGCAGACCAGCCATCTATGCCACATCTATGAGGCTATTGTGGGAGACAGTATCAAAAGCCTTGCTGAAGTGAAGATAGATGATACTGAAGGTATTTGCTAAGTTGGTTTGGCAAGAGGAGCAGGTGATAGCTGCTTCAAACAGGAACAAGGAAGCAATCGGTGCCTAGAGGACCTCCTGGATGTGGCTGCATAGTGTGTAAAGATCTCAGGTTTGCCATGTTCTGGCTTGAGTGGTCTTTTGTATAAATGATGGATAAACCTCAAAACTTTGCTAGGTATTGTGTGTTGCTTTGGGACTTCCTTCCCGTGCATAATCTGGTAATGAAATCAGCAAGGTTCCCAACCCGTAGTGTTGACTACTGTTAGAAATGACAGCTGTCAAAACAAACCAAAGAAGTCTATCTGTAGCGGACTTCTTTGTAATGGTTTCGGTTTTTCACTGTGACAAAACTGAGCTGCTAGCAATCTTTCCTTCTGCTTAATAAGGAATATTGGCAAAGCTTTACAGCATTTTGGGAAAAAAAACAACTACCTGATTTGAACAAACGGTAGGCTTGAATGTCGTTATGTGCATGTCAGGCAGAAAAAAAAATCTGTGTGTTCTGTCTAGAGCTTTAATTTCTCTCAAAGGAACAAATTCATAGGAGTGAGGTGACTTCCGAGGAAGGGAAAGAGGCATAAATAGGCATCTTGGACATATGTGGGAATGCACAAGTCAAGAGATGAATATTTACAATGGATTTTAGTTCCAATCATGTCCTTGCTTTCTTGTGTGCAGACACTCATATGTCACCAGTGACACAGGAAGAGTCCACAAGTGTGGTGAGGTTGAGTGGCTTTTGCCTGCATAGTGTGAGGGAGAAAGAAGTTCATGCCTGTATGATGTGGGTTCTCGTGCCATTTTTGTTGTGGTAATACCTCCTTTAGAAAGAAAACACTGCATGTTGCAACTGGTAGCCAAGTAGTGCTTTGCTGTTCAGTGGGATGCCATAGCCTGTCAGGTTTGCTTTAAAATGGCAATGTATTTTTTCTCATTTTATTGGTTTTGGATATCTCTTGTACACAGAGTGTCTCAGCTTCCAGGGCTGTGACATTATGCTCCAGGGAAATGAGTAAAAATTTCCCAGGCTAGATATTGTGTTTGAGCAGCAGGAGTTTTAGCTCCATTTGATGTCCTTCTGTAGATAATCCTGGCTGAGAGGCAAAGATAAAAGTGACTATGTACAACTGTGATTTATGTTTGGGCTTTGAGACCAAGTATTAGCCAGCTGTCTCTTCTTCCCTTGAGAGCAGTGGCTGTTTCAAAATTGAAATTTTTATTTTCAAAACCCTTAACAAAACACTGCTGTCAAAATTTGGTTTGCAGACTAGGTGACTTCATTGATCTGCACAGAGCCTCTTGCACAGCACTCATTACAGGGCTTCTTTATCCGAGTAGTTTTCTGAAAGCACTATCATCTGATCTTGAACTTAACATTTTTAGTATCCAGTCATCTTAATCCTTGGTGAGCTCTTCCAGCAGTTTGTTCTCACTATTATAAATATGTGCTTTATTAGGAATTTGGACTCCTGTGAATTAAAATTTGAGATCTTTCTCTTGCAGCCTTTCTAATGAGCCCACTGCTCATTAGCTATCCACCTTGGTTCCCTAGGCTTTCCCAGACAGGTGTCCTCTCCATGTTGTTAAATGTTGCAGGAGTTCTCGAGGTCACTTCTGACACAGACACCCTTTTGGCTTCCTTCATCCTGATTCCCATCAGCAGCGTTCTCCAATTTCTCTGAGGGTCTTAAGATTTGTATCCTCAACAAATACATCAGCAGTAACTTAATGTAAGTTTTAAAAGTTGCATGATATGGGTCTAAGAAATACTGTAGCAATGATGCTGCTAGAAGCTCATCTGCTTGTGATGACTTCTCAGTTACAAGAACCTTTTCAGGTCTTCAGTTTGTTCAGTTAGTAAAGTGGGGATTTGAGTTTAAAACTCTATTTGGAAATATATATAGTACCGTGGCAGGAAGTTAGCTGAGTATCCAGCATCCTCATATATTTGGAGGGAAGACAAATACTAAGATTTCACGATGGGCAATCAGGATTTTTGGAGGGAAGTGTATGCGAAGGAGAGACAGAATGGGAGAGAATGAAGAATTGCAGGCTCATAGCAGCATGGCTGATCCAAGCAGTTTTTGGCATCTCACGTATAGTTGACAGTGGTGTTTCAGTTCCTTAGTTCCTCAGTTCCTTTGCCTTGTTTTGGGGTGTGGACCCTCAGTGGCTGTGTCCTGCCCCGGTGGCAGCCAGGAGCTTGCGGCTCTATTGGATGTATGTGCCTGGCTTGGCTATGAGTGACAAGTCAAGGGAGCAGGCAGTTAGCCCGTTGGCTCAGGGTGTCCATCCCGACTTTGGCTGCTGCCAAGGAGAGCAGCCACTGTGCTTCATGTGCGAGAAGAGAATTGGTGAGTCCAATCTCATGGGTTCCCCAGTGCTGTGCAGGAAATTAATCCTATGCAGCAAGTTTTCCAGGCCCTCTTGGAACCTTTGCAGGGGTAGCTGAGGCTGGCACCTCTGTAATTTCACGACTCTTGCTACCCCAGCTAGCAGTGTCACTGTTTGCTTGACCATGTCCATGTATCTTGCAATCTCACCTCTGGCATATGCAGTGACATCTGGTAGCTGTCACATTCACACAGCATACCTAAGGTGTTATGGGTTGGTGATAGGATGCAGCCCTTTTTTTTTTTTTTTTTTTTTTTTTTTTTTTTTTTTTTTTTTTTTTCCTTGTGCTTTTTGTTGTTGTTGAATAGATTACTTTAAATGAAACACACTGGGTTTGTTTTTCCTGTCATTTCATTGCACTCAGTTTTCTTACTAGCAAAACTGCATCAACTTTGAGGACAGAAATGGAAAAACATTTGGTGGTGTGCTGGTTTGAGGCTAATTGGAATATTTTAACAGAGAAAATTATAGACTGTGAAGGGAAAAACAATGGTGATGTCTACTTCACTCATAGGCTTGCTGAGATGTTTAAGAACTCAAAACATAGATAACACAGTCTCTGGGGCACAGTGTCTCGAGCTGTGTAGCAGCTTCTGGCCTTCTCCTCTCTGCCAAGTAACCTCATTAACCATTTTCCTTCTAACCTCCCTGGCTGATCCTCCAAATTCACCTTGTGCGTAAGGCAAACTTTGGGGTAAGGTATAGAGGTGGGGAGAGGGTGGAAAGGTGGTTGGAAGCCCCTCCTGGGGTCTCTGATTTCTGGGAGGGGAGTTGTGTTTCTGTAATACCTTTAACTTAGATATTTCTGTAAATATTCCTGTACATAGTGTATATCTTTGCTTGTGTATTGTGCTGAGCTGTAAATAGAGCTTCAGTCCTTCAGCCAGCTGAGTTCTAGTCTGGGTCATTTTACAAAGTGTGGGGGGGGCAGAGAACTCCCAAGCCATCACAGGTGGTAAAACTTGAAGTGCAACAATCTGATTATCTTTGAATTACTTCTTCCATGAGTTTCCGGCTGATGTGCTTAAAATTAAATTAAATGTCTTGCCTGTTGTGGGTTTGGCTTGGTTTATTTTGGGTTTTTTGGTTCGTTAGTTTTGGATGGGTTTTGGGTCTTTTTATTCTATTTATAAACTTGCAAAAGAGTGCTTGGAAATCTTTACTGCTTTAAATTAAAAAAAAACCAAACGAAAAGAAAGGCGGGGGGGGAGGGGGGCGGGGAGAGAAAAAAGTAAACTTCCCTGGATGCCTTAACAGTAATGGATGTATGTTGCATAAGGGGGGATAGGAAAATGCTGATGCCAAAGAACAAATAAATCTGAAAGGCCAAGTGTTTGGCCTCTGAGTGATGGAGAAGGAATCAGTCCATTTTCAGCTTTTCTATTTCAAGCTGCAGTTAGTCACTAAGATTTATTCCAGAGGTTGTGGTTATCATAGCATTAATTACTTAAAAGTTTAACAACACGGCTTTTTCTCCTGCTTTTGAGAGGATTTTTCTTCATGTGTAATGTACTGTATTCATGTTTAGCTTGTAGCCTCAGCTTACAGAAGCGAAGATAAGATACAAGCATGCAGGGCTGCTTTCCCACACTTACTATTCTTCAGGGAAGATGCAGAAAATTCTGCTTCTGTGTTTTTACGGAAAGTGTGTTTCAGTGAAGTATGGCTTTGTCTCTTTGATCTCTGGATCATTGACTTTCCTTACCAGGCTATTGCTCTGCTTAGCCAGGGTTGGTGTCCCCTACTAATAAACTGAATATTGTGTCCTGTTGCTCGGAAGGGAAACTTGCACAGTTCTTCAAAGCGGCATTTTAAAAGCATGCATTTTAGTGATTGATGTGTTATATGTGACAAAGTACACACATTTTGAAGTAACATACAAGAATCTGTAATTTTTTGGTGTCTTTTCAACAACCCACCAAAATTAACAGCATTCTTTACCATTCATCAATGAGCATTAAAAAAAGTAATCCTTTCCCCCTCCCTTCCGTTACTAAACTGCTTGGAAGTTCACACTTCGTACAAATACACTAACTGCAATTCTTCTGACATTATTAGCAGTTTTATTGTCTGTTTTACAAAGATTCTGTCATGATTTTGCTGTCTGGAATACTGAGGAAACACTGCAATAATACAGATGAAAATAATTAGTGTAAGAGGAAGAAACATTACTTGAAAATACTGGAACATCTTTCACTGAAGTGGAAGAGGCATTTAATGGAAGTACTTGTGGCAGTAACTGAAAAACATGTTTTATGTTTCACTAGATGCAAGTAAATGCACACAGCCTGTGAAAGGAAATACGTTTTAGTTGAGCGTAGGAAAAGAACTAATATTGAGATAATTTAAATTCAGATTGAGCAGTTTGATTATTCCAGAAACCTTAAATATATGTGCTTGCCATTGCTTGCAGCTTCAAATGCATGTGACTTGTGATTTGAGGATCTTCTGGTGTATCTTAATTTAGAAGTACTGGACGTTTTATGTAATTGCTTGTTTGATGCAATGAGCATTGCTTTCTGGAATCATTTGTAACAATGGTTGATGATCAGTGGGTAGCATCTTTGCTCCAGCATTGCTAGCAAAAGCTGGCTTGGTGTTGAGAAAAAAATACACAACCTTCCCATGCAGCTGCAGAAAAACTTGAGATATGCAGGGAGAAGGCTGTGTTAGGATTTTTGTGCTGGTAGTAGTTTTGTGCTTAGTTGTCAGTTTTGTTTTGCTTTCCTTTAAAGATTGTTTTGAATGTTCATAGAATCATTTAGGTTGGAAAAGACGTTAAGATCATTGAGGCAACCCTAAGCCTAACAACTGTCAACTCCATCACTAAACCAGGTCCCTAAGTGCCACATTTACATGTCTTTTAAATACCTCTATGGATGGTGATTCCACCACTTCCTTGGGCCTTTTGCTGAAGAAAGTTTTCCTAATATCCAATCTAAAACCTCTTCTGGTACAACTTAAAATCATTTCCTCTCGTATTCTTGCTTCTTACTTGAGGGAAGAGACTGACCTCCACTTGCCACAGTCTCCTTTCAGCTAGTTGTAGAGAACAGTAAGGTTTCCTCTGAACCTCCTCTTGTCCACGCTAAACAACCCCAGAACCTCAGCCACTCCTCATAAAATTTGTGCTCTAGATCCCTTACCAGCTTAATTTCTGCCTTCGGACATGTTCATTGCTTAAGTATCCTTGTAGTGAGAGGCCCAAAATGCTGCTGGCATTACTTGTTTGTTGAATGGAGTGAAGGAGGTTCCCAACAGCAGCAGCCTTGAGCCAAAGCTTTATCTGACTGGATGTGCTGTCCTGAGCACTTGGTCTGTGTTTATCTCAGTTCTGATAGATCGGGGGGGGGCTGTCCAGCTCTGTATTGTCATGCTAGTGACAATGCTGTCCTTGACCTTAAGGAGTGAAGCATCAGGGCTGTCTGCTCTGAGTTTGACTGTGGCAGTGTTCAGCTTAGCGCAGGCAGCCTTATCTGCAGTGGTGCTAATCTGGGGCCTCACTCCTGGGGAGCTGGGGTATTTCTGCTGGGGAAATGGGCTCCTGGAGCTACTGCACCATGTCTAGATTTGTACCTTGAGATGCAGCATATGCCTGTGGAGTAAAGACACAAAGCAAAATGAATCAAGATAGCTCTTGTATGTGGGTGGCAGAAGCAGACTACATGTGGGCTGCTTAATTGAGACTTTTTAAATTACTCTGGAGGATCTTCAGGAGAAGGAGCTTTGATGATACATTTAATATGGGTCTAAGTGCAATTTCTTACTGACTTTTCATGTTGTTTCAAAAGCATCTCATCATTGTGAGAGCATCCAGTTGAAAGCATCTGTCTGTATTGATCATCTAAAAAAACCCCAAAAAACAAACTAAAACAAAACAAAACAAAAAAACCCCAAACCAACCGACTAACCAAAATCCAAACGAAAAACAACAAAAAGAAACCACAACGTGTCTGGAATGGGAATAAAGTGTTTCCTGCATTTCCACGGTGTAGGGTATGAGCATTTATTGATCTTATAGCTGGAAAGAACGGGGTTGTGTTCTTTGTAGCTTCCAAAAACTATAAAAAGTATGGGACCTGGGGTTTTGTGAACAGGTGGAAATGTAATTCTGACCTTCCCTCATTGTGTATTTTTATATTCAGGGATAATTTCCTTGATGCTCCCTTTTCATGGAACAGTTGTGCTGTAGGTTTATATTTCCTTGTGGGATTTTGTGCTTTTTCCCACAGTTATGCTCTTTATGTTAAATATGTGCATATGTGATTGTAGAAAGGCTGCAGAAATTTCGACGGGGTTTATGACACCCGTGTTTAATGCTTTTGCCGGCAGCGCCAGCGGCGGGGTTGGCTGTGGGTGCCATCGGAGAACTGAGATGGTTCACTTCTGTGCGAGCAGCACCAGAGGGCACTGCAAGGCAGCGCATTGCCCTGCACTGCGGCTCGCTGAGCCGGCTGCAGAATGCGGCTCCTCCTGCGCCTTAAACGGCTTCCTTTCGCTACCAGCTTCGTAATTAGCTTTTAAAACGCTGACAGCTACTCTGTTCCTGAAGCATGCTAACACCGTCTTGGAAATTGCCAGTCTGTTTCAGTGCCGACATTACCTATGCTTCTGTATTTCAATTTTTCGTGAAGCTTCACAAAATAATTTGTAGTTAATTACAAACGTTCTCCTCTATTTATAGTCTAGTTTTACTTATCACCTCTAAAATATTGTCCCGAGGCTACTGGCAAAAATAGGGCTGGTAGGAAAAGACAGACTGGGCAGTTACAGTGCTGATATATTAAACACCTTTAAAATATGGCCTTCAGGTATTTTTAAGAACAGAGCAAATGTGTGGTATGTTTGTCTGTAACCTTGTTTTCGCTAAGCATTGTGACTGCTTTTGAGAATCTTTAGAACTAGAAACCCTGTAGTGTTTTAGACACCATGACTGAATTGGAGATTTATTTTAGTAACCGAGAAAACTATCTGGACACTAAAGCCTTTTATTTGTTTTAAAAACTATTTTAAACTTGACTTATCTTCATGAAGTCTACTGACCAAGTCTAAGCAACTGAGTTTTAGGGTATGCGGAGTTTTGGGGAGAGAGTTTTGGGCATC
The DNA here is from genome assembly GCA_013399775.1 of Semnornis frantzii. Taxonomy (NCBI): domain Eukaryota; kingdom Metazoa; phylum Chordata; class Aves; order Piciformes; family Ramphastidae; genus Semnornis; species Semnornis frantzii. The sequence continues at coordinate 3,486 of VWYK01021403.1, read as the reverse complement.
ACATACACCTATCACCTGTTTTACCAAACTGACTTACCGAGAACTAAATAGAATTATTGTGAAATGGAATCCTATTTAAAAATAGGTATGTTTTTTGCAGACTTTCATAATTATTCCAAATTTCCTTCTATAATCAGTATTAGATGAACTATATTCTGAACTTCTTGATTCAATTAAGTATATTTAAAATTAGACTGACAACACTTTAGGTTGAAGAAATTCTGAGATACAGATACTAAGCATCTGTTTCCATTGATACAAAATCAAGGACTTTGACTTTTTTTGTAAGCTTTTGTTTAATACCCTGTGTATGGTACTTCAGCAATCCCTGGAAAGGTGAGGCAGTTTTAGCAAAGCAAGTGACTGAGAAGTTTGCTGTATTTTTAAATAGGTGCCTTGGTGCTGCCCTCCTCTGGGCACTGCTCGCTTGTGGGAAAGCCAAGCAGGTAATTCTCTTTGATCCCCATATGCCTGTCTCCATACTGCACTGTTTTATTTTGCCTGCAAAGTAATGCTTCAAAAAAGTAAATGTATGCCATATGTGATTTCAGATTAGAGAGTCACAGGAATTATTAATGCCTTTCTTTTAATTAGCACACAGAATTGTGCTTTCATTCTCCCTAGGCTCAAGTCTCCGCAGAAGCTGCCGAACAAACAGAGTTTGCAGTTTTAGTTGTGTCTAAATCCTGTCCATTTCAGTGAGGCCTTCCCATTAATATTGTTGGACCTTCGTAGATTCCATGAGTTAAATTTCAGACTGGGACTTGTAAATAGTTCAGAATACAGATCTGTTTATCAAAGAACCTGATACACTGAACTTGTGGTATTAAGGAGGAGAAAAATGTGTCTGACAATCACCCCTTCACACCAGCAGTGCGAGCTTTCATGCAGGAGTGGCTGTAGTCAGTCAGGCTTAAGGTCTGTTAAGCTCCTGGGACAAAATGCGGTTAAGCAACTTTTGTCCCAGGCTTTATTGAGAATGCCTTTCTGGGTGATGGCAATGGGGGAAGCTTGTGTGGATCATGCTGGAGAATATTCTGCCAGTCACCTGCAGCTGTGGCTCAAGGTGGCATCTTTGTATTGTTTACACATAGATAGCAAAAATTAACAAATGCTGTTCACCTTTCAATGTGAGCACTTTAAAAGACTCCACATCTCTGGTTTCCATCTTCCATAAGTAAAGCTTCATGTGAGAGAATGACTTTACAGTGCAGTGGAGAAGCTCAGGGCCATATAGGGACTCAGGACTTATCTGTGGGTAAAAGGATAGCTTTTCTATCCTCAAGCTCCTCAGCTCCCTGGCAGTAGCTTTGCTTTCTGAGAAAATTCTGATGAGAGGTGTTGGAGGTTTCCTGATGCCTCTGGCCACAGACTATGTGTCCTGTTGGCTGATTGCAGAGGTATCACTTCAAAAACCCTTCCTCCTACACCCTAAACCACAGGCATTGGCAGCACTGTGTACATTCTGCATGTGCTTTAATAAAAACACAGCTTTTCAAATTAGTGTGTAAATAGTGTTAAGTCAGCTTGGTTTAAAAAAAAACAAACAAAAACTTTCAGGTAATTAACAAAAACTATTTGCATGTTATGAAAAACCCATTCACAACAGTCAGGACTTTCAGAGGAATGGGTGATGTGGTTGCATTTCAGTTTTTATTTGGCATTTAAATAGAGATAAAGACTTTGAAAAGCAAGCTAGATTTTCTGATTGCTGACAACTTTTGCTTGAAACTGAGAGAACTCTCTGCAAACTTACGTGATAGTTTCTTGGATTTTTTTGTACTGCTTTGTCAAGTTGAAAAACAGAGTGAGTCCTGTGAGTGAGAGAGTGAGTGTGTGTAGATGGAAAAAAACCCCAACAACTGTGCTGGTTATCAGTCAGTAATACTCAGAACTTGGAACAGCTGAAAACATGGAAACAATTTCCTCCCTAATTTGGGCAGATTGGAATGCATCCCCAAAATCCAAACGGAAATAGTAAAATTTAAAAACTTTTTATTAGTACCTAACCTAGCTGCACCTGGCCAGTCTAATTGCCTTCAACCTGGTCATTACTCAAAGGCATGAAGTTTAGCCACCAACAGCACTTATTAATGTATAATAGGAATTTACTTGTAAAACAGAATTATTGGAGCGGTGTGATATCATAAAGACTGAGGTGCTGACATTTTAGATTGTTTTATATAGGGATACTGAGTTATAATTTAGGGGCTGGATATTCTTTGGGTGATTAATCATTCTTGGGTATGTTTTTAAATGTCTGGTGGATATATGTAGAATTAGTGTTTGTAATGACCAGCTCATGAAGTACACTTGTGTGAATAAGGTCACATTTGGTTCCTGGACGATCTGCTTCTGTAGCATTTTGAGAACAGTTGTTGCAAAACCTAGAAACCCTGAGGTAGCAGATTGATGAAATGTTTCACCAAGACAGCCCCTCACTGATTTCTGTAAAGATGTCAAAGCCTAAGCCCATAAAAGTGCCTGCAAATTCTCCCCATCGTATCGATGGTGTGAGAAACTGAATACATTAATTCTGTTGGACTTCAAACCTAGAATCTGTCAATATGATTCCAGTGATTGATGGTTACAGACTTTGCCTACCTCATAAATATAATGTGCCTTGATTACAGAGACACTGCTAGTGCTGCTATAGTTAGTTATGTCAGCACTTGAATTGCAAACCCTGTTTTTTTTAAGGGTTTATAACTCCATCATAAAAATTCTCTCTGGGATGAAATTTATATCATAGGCTTCTAGATTATAAGCAAGTAATTTAAAATACAGGTAGCCTTAAAAAAAAAAAAAAAGTTGGACAAAGAAAAAAAAACCAGATTGATGAATTTTTCATCTGTGTATGTTATTTCTGTAGCTGGGAAAGGACTTTGTCTTTGAGATGAAGGAATGCTGCCTTTTGCTCCCTAGTGGAAGTGTCCTTGTGCAGACACAAGTATAGATGTATATACTTCTATCATAAATATTTTTAAAACACGGTACGTGTACAGAAACATTTAAAAAGAATTCTTTTTAATACCTTGGTGTTTTTATCCACAACATAAACCCACACTAAACACCTATTTATAGGTAAAATAGAGTTGCTGCAATGGAGTTTGAAGGCCGGGGGAAAAGCATTAAAAGTATATTTAGTTAAATACAGGGATTTGGGTGTGATCCTCACCTGGACTAAGTTCTTTTCAATAAACATATGTAGACTTGTACTAGCAAAATGTCACTGACTCCATGTGTGATCTTTTTATTAAAGGATTATTTTT
>VWYK01021387.1:0-11653 GCA_013399775.1 Semnornis frantzii | reverse complement strand
CCGCCCTCCTCCTCGCCCTGCCACTACCCATCCCCACTTCTCGCCCGCACCTTCTCCAGCAGCTCCACAGCCGGCTCGTCCTCGGATTCGCCCTCCCCGTTGCGGCACTGCTCGGAGCCAGGGGGGGGGAAGGGGGCCCTGCGGAATCGGCGCGNGTAGACTGAACCCACGCACTGCAAGACCTCCTCCAAAGCCTCTCCCGAGACGAAGGGTACCAACCACCCGACCGTCTGCAGCCCCTCTGAACCGGTCAGGAAAGTGAGAACCAAGAGCCCGGACGGGGTGCTGGACCTCTCCCTGGGCCGGTCACTGGTCCAGGCCGAACAGCACTCAGCCCTCGCCTCTCCCCGCCGAGTCGCGGCGGACGCAGCCGTGACGCTAGAGAAGCGACACGGCGGCAGCAGCGATGGACGAAAATCCGGGGGACGCCCCACGGCTCCCCCCACCCGACATTGCTGGGGAGGCAGAGATTCCGCGGGCCCCGCAGTTCCTTCGCGACGACCCGGCCTGTGGCTGTCCCGCTCCTTCGGTNAGAAGGGGGCCCTGCGGAATCGGCGCGCCCGGCTCTTCCCCATAGTTGCGCGGCCACCGAGCCGCTCGGCGCCGGCGCACCCACGTGTGCGACCGCACGCAGGCGCAGCCGAGCCCCGTCAGGTCCGGTCGCCACCCTCACTCATCTATAGCCGTCCCGCCCCGGGACGAGTCTTCCATCGACAGACCGCGCAGCCGCAACACCAGTCTCGGCGCACACCCAAGCCCGGCAGCCGGCCGAGCGAGCATCGCCGCCAAGATCTATCAAATGCACCTGTGCTCAGCGGTAAGGCGACCCTCACCCCTACGAGTCAACAGGATCCTTTTAGGCGCCTAGATGACTAGTACAAGCGCTGTCTACTCAGATGTTCCCCCAGTTCAAACGGCTCAAACAAGGCAGAAGTCGAGTGAATTTCCTTTTGCAGCACTTACGAGACAGATGTGACCCGCCGGGCACAAAAGTAGCAGGAATTTGGTGTCAGTATCTCAAACTGCAAGAACCATATCAAATACTGTTGGTCAATATGAAAGTTACAAACCTCAGCTATACATTTCTGAAGACCTTCTGTATTCATTTGAGATCTGTATTTGCACAGTACAAAAGGTAACAACTGTTTATACAAAGAATTTATTTTATTCACATTTACCTACAAAATATACAGCAATTAAAAATAATGGATAGGCAGAAGATGTAGTGGAAAGTGACAGGAGACAACTGTTAATGTCTCAACTGACAGTTACATCAATAGGCTGTCTTTAAAAGCCAGTCTACCTTGGAGTAGGAGATACTCAAGTTGCAACAGCTTTGCAGTTTTACTCAATTAAGAGTTTTGAAACAATAAAAAGGCACCTTGAACAACTCTTAAAATTCTTTACAATTTCAGTTATTAAAAAGTTACACTTTATGCATATAACATCCAAAGCTTGTTTTTAACACTCTGAATAACAAATATTGTTATTTCATTGTGGCACCCTTTTACATTTTCTTCACCAGATCTCAAGGTACACATTTGCAACGCTAGTTTCATATCCAGACTATCAGAGCATAAAAATCCACTCAGAATGGTCATGTGGACTTAAGATACAGTACAAACTTACAATCAGGAAGATGCAAGCAATTTAAGACAACTTTTAAAACACTAAAACCTTAAAATAGTGTTGTGAACCAGATCAATCCAAGGAGCTACACATGCCCACAATGGAAGTGGCTGGTGCACTGTATTTACAATTCGATAAACACAACTCTTGATGTATTTGCCAAGTTCCTAAACGGTAAGACCAGTTTTCTCCAGCACAGACAGATGGTCTTTTTGCAAGCCTTTGAACCAGTTCCATAGAGTGACCATGAGACAAGAACAGCTGTAATGAGTAAATGCGCCAATAAAACATCACAGGAATGGTAAGTGCTCCATTCAATACTGTTCATGAGAACAAGAAAATCCATACAACAACTCTTACTTCTTTTCCTGAACACTGGCATCATTCTGCTATTTACAAGAACTTAAGAGACACATGACACAAATGAGGTTTGATTTTCAAGTTCAACTTCATAGCCGATTAACATACTTCACCTGTATGTTCTGTTCTAGCTGAAGTAAAAAAGTGACATTAATACTGAAAAAGAGGTAATCAGAAGTAGCAAAAAGCACTGATAATATGAACAAAAATTTTGGATAAATATTCGAGAAAGAAATATTGCACACTTTCACTGTCGACTGTGTAAGACTCACTCCCAGGCAGCGACAACCAGTCCTGTTTTTTACTGTCATACTACCTTTAAAAAGGTCATTTTTGGTTTCCATGGCAGTGGAAAAAACTGAAGGAAGACAGCCCTTACTGAACATGAGGCCTAGGTTTCAAAATTAATTTTCCAGTCTGCAAAAGAGCGGAAAAAAGAAAAAAAGTTTAGACCTTGAAAGCTGAGCCCAACAACTGCACTTCAATGCAATGTTACAGGTTAAGTTTAAAACAACATACAGAATAATACTAAGTATTGTACATATCGCTTTTACAGACAAAGAATGTAAGGCATCCACAGGTGCTGTTCAGAAAAAAAAAAAATCACTGAAACAAACAAACCTGTGTGCCTTATTTGTATTTTCTCAAAAACAACATTCAGGCAACGAACCACTAACACTTACATCATCACAGGACATATTATATTCCGCCAAAACAGTTCGACATCTAGCTGCTATACTGTGTGGATTGTGTCAAGGAAAGCAGCCGACACTTGTACACTGTAAAAACTGAAAAAGCAGTGTTAGCATAGGCTTCAGTAACAACAGTTACTGCAGCCACTACAACAGTTTTAACCTGACAAACACAATCAAAGGATACATTGATGGTGCCACCACTCTTTTATGTATTCCAGCAAAGAACAAGCCTATGAGGGTAATACAGCTAATTGTGAAAAATGGGTGATTCCAAAGTGATGTTAAAAATGACACCTAGGAAAGAAATCAGATATACTTTCTAAAATATACAAAAAAAAAAGTGAATTACGTGGCAGTTAAGAGAAATACTACTACTCCTGGCAATTTCTAAGTACTTGTAACCAGTTCTTTAAATAAGCATTCATGGTGTAGCATTTTGGTAGGAATCATCCACAATTCCAGACTGCTCGGAAGCTTAATTAACAATTATGTCTCAGTTCCATGGGAGAACCACCTTTAGCCTATCAGTTTTTGAGGTACTACAGCACTTAACTTCAACACCAAGCTATGAGACAACTACATTCAGGGGTAGACTGAGATTTACCTTTTGTGTCTCCGGGTCTATCAACCAGTTCCAAGCACCAGTTGCTGTGCAGACTGATACCACTATCAGAATCACTGATAAAGAAAAGAATGAGAATCATAAACAGTGGAATATCTCATTGTTATTAGAAAGGATTTCTTTTTCAGCAGAAGTGCTTAAGAAGAATGAAGAAGTAGCTTTACAATATAATGTTTTCAAAAGAACGTTGGAAAATATCCACGAAAAGTGTAGAACTTCTTCTACATAAATTCTCCAGGATAATAGGACAAAAACTTAACACTTAGTTATAATGGAGTATCTAATTCAAAGTAAAAAGTCCCACTTTTACACAAATTACAGAACTAGGAAAATAAGCAGTTAAGAAAAGTTAGCTAGTGAACACAATACTGGCTATATAAACTCCATTTAAATAAGCTTCAAAGTTTCCAGAATTTTTTTCTTAATTGTATCTGATAGTATGTAGCAATTCTGGAAGCCAAAGGCACTCGTACAGTAGGTGCACACAAGCTGGGTAGCTCTACTTTCAAATGCCCCCGAAATGCCTCAAAATTAGGGATTTGAAGCAATCAGGTTTGGTTGGTTGTGTTTTGAAGTTCTGTTTGTTTTGTTGTTTGGGTTTTTTCCCCCCTTCTTTTGTAAATAGTGATTTCTCCATTTTCTTCATTTGAAATCAACCCCTTGGCCTCTCAGAAGAAAATATCCTATTTTACATATTCTAAAAAAGATGGATATTCTTTGAGTATGGAAACTTCAGCACAATCTCACAACCAAAATAAACAAAACGAAACCCCAAACAGACAGTCTTTTTCCACCATGGACTACTGATCCCTAAGTTGTCCGCATATTGCTGGTATTTTTTGTCTTCCTCCTTCCTTTGAACTTTCCTGTTAGAACAAAGATATGTTCTGTCATTATGGTACAGCACTGTAACTTTCACACCTTCACTTTTATAAGGACTATCTCACCCTATCACGTTTAGCTCAAGTAACTATAGTCACTGTCTGGGAAGCCTGGGCCTTAACAAAAGAAAGAAAAACACACCACAAAATGCCAATATCTGAAACAAATACAACGGCTTACAGTCCCAACTACTTCCAGAATAATTTGGTCTTAAGCCAATTCATCTTGACCTAATTTTTCTAACTGGTTCAAGTATTAGTTTGGTGTCTGGTACTATCTTGTTGCAGAGCGTTTGAAGTATTCCACAGAAATTCTGAAGACAGTTTAAGCACATTTTTGTTTCTGCAAACAAAACCAAGGATACACACCGGTTAACCTAAAAAGCCTGAAAGAGAGAAACATATTTATCCCTTGGAACATAAAACTTACTTCTCCAACGTCCTGTAGCTGGTTGCAAACATGCAATATATTCAGTAAGTCTTCTTTCAAAAGCTTTGAGATCTGGGAAGGATATGTATCACGCATAATTAGATTCTCATCTATTTAGTAAAACTTTCATGTAGAAGAAAATAAATCCACTTTTCCCTTGTACATGTTCACCTCTTAGGCAGAGAAGGCCAATGCAATAATCATTTACATGTAATATAAAAGCACAATTGAGGTAACTTCATGCAATTTCAGCTAAGGAGCGCAATGATGGAGTTACACTAAATACAGCAAGAAACATTCTCACTTATGGAAAAGAAAAATCAATATAAGCAAGAAAGCATATTTTGCAAATGTCTAGAAATGCTTCCAAGTTCAATTTATAATAGCCTAAATAAAACCTTCACACAGAAAAAAAAAAAAAAGAAGTATCACATCTTGGAGTTCGATTAAGTTCTGTTATCTAAGTAATAAAGAAAAAAAAAAGCTGGCCATCATTTGCCAGCTGCTTAAAGGATTATTTGTAGCAGCTTGGTTTTGATGACTTTGTTTTGTAGAAGCATATACACATATCTAATAACCCACAGCACACACTAGCTCAACGAGCTTATTTTAACTCTTTTTTACTTTAAATAGATCTTCCTTCTTATTGTCATCATTCTCCCATGGTGCTTCCATTGAAATGGCTGTTAAATGTCAAACAGCAGTTCAAGTTCATACTCCTAATTTGTAGCAGGGGTTTTGTGGGTTGTTTTTTTTAGTATCTTTTAACTCACCCAAGGAGCTGTTTCACCTTTAGTCTACCTTAAATTTAAGCTTCTGTTCAACAACGGCAATATTTGACAATTTTTCCATCAAAGAAAGTATTCTAATTGAAGCTAAGTTTTTACTAGCATAAGCTTCCAGTCAGTGTTTCACTGACCATTGCTCTGAGAATTTCCTCCTTCAAAGTACAACTATTGCTAAATTGTTAATCATAACAAAGCAGTAAGATTAGAAAAAATACACCTGGTATGATCATTACTAATGCAGTTTTCCAAACTGCAAATTTACTCCTAAGTGGTTTGCAGGTAAGTTCAAGGGTGACGATGACAGCGTCTCGACTTCAGCCACAGAACACCTAAACTAGTCTTAATTACTGCCAGCAGCTCGGTAGTTATGGCCTGTCCTCCGCCTCCTTTCTGGGGAGGCTAAATCTTTGTGAGCAATTAAAGTAATTAACTGTTTCCCGACTAGAACAAACCCCTACAACTAGTCATTGAGGTGAGAAGGGGAATATGAGGCATTGCATGAAAACCTGCTATTTGAAAAGTAGCACCCTGTAGGTGTAAAAATCAAACTAATGATAACAACCTTGTGAAGAAAACACTTGTATAATGCAAACACACTAAAATTAAAATACGAACAAATAAGCAAACCCGGCACAATCCCAAAAAATCCCCAAACCTAAACCAAACACCAAACCTTTCTGAAAACAGGAGCTTTATTTTTTGGTTATCCACATTCTAAGAACCATCTCTGAATTTATTACTGTGGCACCCGGCAGCTCTAACTTGCAAAACACACTTCTTCCATTCTTATAGCTTTGTATACATAGCAACAAAGCCCTGACAGCGCCACACTACCATTTTTTTGTTTGTTTGTTCACATATCTACCTCTAGTATCTGCTAGACAACACCTGCGTTCTCAGACAAGGGCTACTGGAGTCAGGTTCTTCAAATGCAACAGGATCCTTGGCAGAGAGTAATGCCTAGTATGCTGGATGGGGCTCGAAGCCCTAAGAAATACATTTCACGTTAAAAAAAAAAAAAATAGCTGCACAAGCGGATTTTAACAAGTTAAAGTCAAGAAGCCTTATCGAGAAGGGATACCGAAAGGGAAGGCCTGCCGGGCAGCTCCCTCCTCAGCAGGCCGGCGGCCCTGGACACTGAGCTCTTCGGCACAGGCCTTCCCTGCGGGTCCCGCTCTCCGCCTACGCGGGGCGGCGCAAAACACAAGCAGCAGCACTAGCCCGCCCCGACAACTCAGGATACGGAGGTCGCCCCAGAGACCCCGCCCCAGCTCGCCTGTCTGGGCCGAGGAGGAGCGCAGTGGAGAGGGAGCCGAGGCCTCCCGCGGCCGCTTCGCCCCTCTCAAGGCAGCGCCGTGGCGAGGCCCACTCCGGAGAGACGAGGCAGCGTACCCAGGCGGCCCGGGCGCAGAGCCGGAAGCTCCCGGCGCGCCGAAGGGACAGCTCCAGGCTCGCTTCGGGCCGCCGCACTCACCCTCAGCCTGGTCCAGGGAGTTCATGGCGGGCGGGCAGAGGCAGCAAGCGCCGGCCGTGCCCCTGGCAGCCGCCCGCCGCCCAGCCCGCCCCACACACCGACCGGCCCTGCCTCCGCAACAACACCGCACTCTACTGGCCAGCCTCCTGTTCTCCACAGTCTCCTCAGCAAACGCGGTCCGCATTGGTTCGGTGCGCGAAGAGGAATAGCTAGGGCGTGGCTCCAGCATTTGAGGGTGGCGGGGCGCGTAACGTGGCTGTGCTAGTGGTGTCTCTGGAGCCCGGTGAGCTTGGGGCTGAGCGGGCAGGTGCGCTAACGCCTGGCGGGATGTTTTGGTCCTTTTTCTTGTTTACGAGTCCTCTCGCCCGAGTGAGGCCGTCGTTACTGGCAGGAGGGTGGGCGTAAGGTGTCTCCATATATCGCCCCGTTCCTTCTCGTCTTTATTTAAGAGCGAGTTTTCCTGAAGCTGTAGGTGCCGGCTGTGCCTCCCTCCGCTGTCAGAGGGACGGAAGCCATTAGGGCAGCGGGAGCGGTGTATCGGCGGGGTCTTTGCCGCGCTACCGCATCGGGGCCCGCTCATCCCAGCCGTGCTTCAGCGCTGACTGTCGTCCAGGGGCGGTAGCATACGAAAGAGTGAGCACCCAAAGCCCGTTTAAGCGCTGGGGGTTTGTGGGTTGTACGTGTGCCACTGGACCTAGATGATGGGCATCAGCCGTCACGATCTTGCCTTCCTCGCTGCTCATTTGCAGCCCCAGCTAGCACACTGAGGTAACCAGACTGTTGGTTTTTTCTAAATGAAAGCTTTTGGTCTTACGTGTCTTGCTTTTGGAGTGACGTGGTTTGCGAGCTCTCCAGAGGCTCTGAGCTCTCTGCAGTGCCGTCTGTTTTCAGCTAGCCGATACTGAAGGCTGTACTGGTATTTCGTAATCCAATAGGAATTTTGTCTTGCCGTCCTCTAGAAGCAGTTAATGAGAACTGCAGTGTTCCCGGGGTGGAATGTGATACCGTTTTTCTCCTTTTGTGGAGCGTAAGCATTGTTTGCGTGCAAAGTGTGTAGAGACTTTCTTGAAGGGAACTTAGAAAGTCATGAAACTACGACTTCTCGATTTTAAGTGTAATCAAGAAACGGTGTCTTCTAGAAAGTCTTAAGTTACTCCGGCGATGGCTCACTGAGTGCGGATAAGCATCTTTTCTTCAAAACCTTTTTGAGTCCTGCTTACAGTTTCGTCAGTTTCGTTTATACTGGTTTTGCCGGAGTGAAAACCAACGGGAAACCCGCCCACTCGTGGTGATCTGTTTCTGTCAGCCACGTGGAAAGATTGAGCGCCTCTGGCGTTTCTATCAGGCTACTGATAAAGGCTATAGCAGACACTAGCGCAGGAATATTTCACTGAATCACGGCACTGTAGTCTGGGAGGTAGATGTTTTCCTCTTTACTACAAGAACAATCTTGAAGTTGATAGGACCTTAAACTAACCAGACCACAGGAAGTTAGATGCTACTTTAGAAAATTGTCATGTTGTGCATCCTGAAAGTGTCAGGCAGTTGTAATTTGCACTGGGCTATGTGTGCTGCGGGTTTGTTGATGTGCAGATCTCCTGCTGATGTTTTATCTTGTCTAGCCATTATGTTTATTTTCAAACAGATACACGTATCTTAAAGCAGGGTTTTATCAAGTTTTCAGGATTTGTGACACTTCAAAGATGAACCTGCACCAGAAAAGAATTCCAAGAGCTCTAACACTCGAAATGCTTAAATAAATTGTAATTCCCTTTGATAGGACCGAGGTGGAAGGTGTCTTCACAAATGAAGAGGTGGCTAAATGAAGTTTAGATAACAAAGAGTCAAACAAACAAACTCAACTGTCCAGTCTTATCTGTGTTATATGTAAATCACAAAGAGCCTCTGCTAATGCCTCACCAGAGGCCTCGTTGTAAATCAGCAGGGTATCCTCCTAAGCAGAAATTGAAAAAAAGGCTGAACTTGGATCTTTTCTTTTTGTTATAGCCATGTCATGTGCTCAGTGTGAGTAGACAGAGAGGTGGTGGGGCCACTGTTCCAGTCTGCCTGGTCATTCCCCAGGGATATTGCCCTCATCTCCCTCCCTGGCTGTCAGCCACCATCACTGAATATTGTAGACAAGAGGTGTCAATACCAGATGTGATGGGTGCAGATCACAGTAGGACAGGTTGTGGTGCTGTTACCGCTGAGTTCATGTGGCTGACAGCATTTTACAGGCCGAAGTAGTCAAGTATATACAAGTTTGTCTTATGGCAATTTCATATGCAGAGTTCAGGATGTAGCTTTTCAGTACGGCCTATCTTGGGTACTTTAATAAAAAAAAAAGTGCTCAATTTAGACTATGTAAGTAAAGTACAAGTGGCATATTACTCAGGGGAAAATGGATGAAGCAGAAGCTTTAGAAGGATCTTGTATAGTAGAAATCTTGGCTTTAAATGTCCTGCTGTGGCTGCAATTTTCTGCAGGGATTGTCGTGATGTCACTGTGCTTCTTTTAGGCTTTGTTTAAACCCTGTCAGAAGGAACTGACTGAGCTGCTGGATGTCATGAGGCATTCAGTAGGCTGAATCTCCCTGTAGTTTAATGAAAGAGTAGTGAAGTAATGACACTTAAAAAAACAACTGTAGTATCAAGATCTAGTACATGTACTTACTGTATCATTGTGTAACACTTTGCATTATTCTATGTTTTAAAAGACTTCTCTGGTAACATATACTTAACTTCACAATCTTACCTCTTTTAGTACAAATCAAGATGATTGTTCAAAGGATTTTGAAGATCTGAAGAGGTAAGAAATTTTCAGTATCGTGAATAGAAATTATTCAAAGGCTTTGAACATCCTATGCTGTTAGCAAAAAATGCAATGCTACAGCAGGCATATATGTTAATAGCAATTTGCTTATATACATAGATAAAATATCTAAGAAAAATATCACTGGACTTAAAGCCTACCATGTTCTAGACTGTTCTTTGAGGCTTGATTCCAGAGTGCTGTCTGTTACAGGTACCTGGCTAATGGTTATAAGGCTGTGGCGAAGAAGAGTGGCTGTTCTTGTAATGATTTCAACCAACAACTTTTATGGTGTAAAGGCTTGATTCTAGATACTTATCTTTTTAAGAAGTTTATCCCAAGATAGGGCTAGACAGGGCTTTTCTCCTGTTCTTTTTCAGAATGGATCTGTACTTAATATATGCTGGAAATTTTCCTAGGGTTTTGTTATTAGTTGTCTTATTTCCTTAAATTACTTTTCTATTAGTAGTAAGAGAAACCTACTGTCCGCTAGAGACTATCTATATAGAAGATACTGAGTGCATAATCAAATTTCCTGGAAATGACTGTATTCTAACTTTTTGATTTTCAAAGATTGTACTTCTAAAAATAAGCTTGAAGAAAAGCTCTCAAGAGTTTTAACATCTTCTAACGTGGGTCAAGCTATGGTTAAGTAAATTTAATGTTTTCAGTTTGTTAAACAGTTCAGAAAAATGTTGGAATGGGATTAGGTGATGTGCTCCTTTAAGGACCTATGTTAAATGAGGATGTTTTTAATGACCTGCTAGGGAGTTACTTAAAAGAATGGGGTGCAGAGCTTGATGGGAGTATCATTGTACTGAGCATAAAACTGATTTGCATTTGGCCTAATTTTACCTGGTCACCCTTCTGTGTGCAGCTTGGTCTTTCACCTGTGATACAAAGTGGTTTAAATCTTCTTGTTTTAATTAAGTCTGAATTTGTAAGCTGAAAGAAAAGCTTCAGTGTGGAAGAAGGTGATCTTTTAAGAAGACTCTGCCGGGCTTACCTTCTAGGAAAGCACAATTTAAATTTAAAAAAAAAAAAAAAATTTGTTTTTTTTTTTAGCCTTATCTATATTTAGTGAAAGGATGTTTTATATTCCCATGAAATATAGAACTTACGCGGCAGGGTAACTAAAGGAGATAAATGGACATGCTGGGAGGAAGAGCAAATGTAGCCAAGAAACTAACTGCTAATGCGAAATGAGTTTTGAGTTGCAGGCAACAGTCTTCTACATCAATGCACTCTTACAGCCTGACACAACATTTTGAAAATTGATGTCTAATTTATTGAAATTACCTTAAAAGCATGGAAGAAAAAATATTTTGCATGAACTGGGCTTCTATTTTTATATTGGAGAATACTGCATTTAAAACTTGTTCTCTCCTTGCTTTGAAGAGCTGTTTGGGCAGCAATATGAGGATTTTACAGGGAAAGAAGATTGGTATGAGATACCAGTACTTTTAAAAAGGTAAGAATTGTAACTAGTTTCTTTTCTTTCTTAAAGCATGCACTTTTGTTTATACTTGACAGACAAATTCGTAACATCTGTCAATGTTCAAGATCTAGTGATGGTAGCCTTAGATCGTTATAGAAAAATCATAGCTCTTTTGTCTCTTCAGGAGGTACCACTCTGGATCTGGGATATGTGTTGAGGCTTGAATTGCTGTGTGATGCTTACAAAAATTATTCAATAAGCATGCTTCTGCTTTGTGGCCTCTGAAGGCTGATGGAGAAAGATTTACTCATGGTCTAGTGCCTTTTTCTTCTCGCTTCAAGGAGAGGCAGCGAAAGAGATTTGAGTCCCAGATCAAAATGTAAGAAAGTTCAGGACAAAATGGGACAAAAATAATTTATCCATGGGTTGGAATAGGTAAATGGGCTGTTATCAGTAAGTTCTGAAAAGTCTGCAGTCAAGTTTAATCATGTTTCATATGCCTTCTTGCATGCCTAACAAATTTCC
>VWYK01021382.1:2041-19466 GCA_013399775.1 Semnornis frantzii | reverse complement strand
CCCTGCTGCCCACACTGCTCTTGCTGCAGCCCAGCACACAGTTGCTGTCTGGGCTGCACTCACACTGCAGCCTCATCTTGAGCTTTTCATCATCCCAGACCCCCCAGGGCCTTTTCTTCAGGGCTGCTCTCAGCCATTCCCCACCCAGCCTGCAGTTGTGCTTGGGATTGTAGGCTACCCAGGTGCAGGACCTTACACTTGGCCTTGTTGAATGTCATGAGGTTGGCCTGGGCACACCTCTGCAGCCTGTCCAAGTCCCTCTGGATGGATCCCTGCCCTCTACCAAGTCGACTGTGCCACACAGCTTGGTGCCATCTGCACACTTGCTGAGGCTACACTGATTCCTCTGTCCATGGCACTGACAAAGATGTCAAACAGCACTGGTGCCAGCACTGACCCCTGAGGGATGCTACTTGGCACTGGAAAGCAAACTGATGTGGAAGAACTGCGCTTCATGACCTGAACCAGTTCTTTCATGCCCCAGCCCCAGCTTGTGAGGTGTAGTGCAGGTTGCCAGCATTTACTATTTCTTGTGCCCTGCAGGATACCAAACTGAGGGTAAACACGCTGAACTGTTCTATGGTGGAATTGCAGTGTGGGGGGGAAAAGGGGACTGGGAAGCATCTCTTCTGGACCTTCAAGATACTGCATCTAGATCTGCAGTACCAGGCTGGCTCCATCCAAATCTGGGGAGAATTTTATCAAAAGAACCAAAATTGGATAAAATGGTTCAAAAGAAGAGAGTTAAATTCTTTTGTGTGAGAGGTGGAACATCCTGCATCCTATTACCGTTATGAAAGCAGTCAAGGAATATAAAAGACTGGAAGCTAAGCCAGTTTCTTTACAATCAGTTTCCAAAATGAAACTGTATTGCAGCCCTTACTGGAGGGTTTTCAGTACTGTTGTTGGTTTTGCAAAGAATTTTATTGTGGCTAAATTTATTTTCCAGATGATGAACGATTTTGATGGGTAGTTTATCGGTTTGGGTTGGGTTGAATTTTTTGGGTTTTTTTTTTTGTTGTGATGCCTTTTCTATCTTTGCAGTTGGTCTTCAGTAAGTACTTCTTTGAATAAGGAATACTGCCCAAGAACTGCAGCTAAGATTGACAGTGCTTCTGTTCTAAAGAATGGGGGAAATAAACTTTGGACTGCTAGACTGATTTAATTTAAAGAGGGTTGCTGCTTCACTAAATTCACCTCTATTTATCTTCTTACTGATCCACAGAATTTCAGTTTTTCAACCGAATTAAGAGGATTGATCTGTGCACCTTTCCTCATTTAAATGTTCTTTAACTGGTGTTTAGCAACCACAACAATACAAATATACAAGAAAGGAGTCAGATTACTGGATTAAATTTGCCTCATTATTGACACTGCCACTTGGCTACCACCAATCTAAGGTTTTGAAGAACCTATAATCCTTTCATGTAATTTCTATATATGGCCTTCACTGATAATACCCTTAAAGTAGGCTCCATTATTATCTGCCATACTTAGTTGTCATGAAATAAATGGCATTGAAAAAAAAATGCTTCCTGACCTTTTAAAGGTCTGCTTTGCTGAGATCTCATATTTCTGTTGTTTGTTGGTTTGTTCTCTTTTGGTTTTCCTCCTATTTCCCTTCCATCTGAAATTAGTGTTAGCTGTAATGAACCTGTGGTTCAGCTGCATATCAGCAAATCAACACGATCTGTACCATGGGTCAAGGAAGGGCTTGAGAGCAGCCCTGTGGAAAAGGACTTTGGGTTCCTGGTGGATGAAAAGCTGAACACGAGCTGGCAATGTGCACTCAGAACCCAGAAGGTCAACCATAACTTGTGCTGCATCAAAAGCAGTGAGTCGAGGGAGGGAATTCTCCACCTCTACTCTCCTGTGGTGAGATCTCATCTGGAGTATCGTGTCCAGCTCTGGGGGCCTCAGCACAAAAAAGGACATTGACTTGTTGGAACAAGTCCAGAAGAGGGTCACAAAAATGATCCAAGTGCTGGAATGCCTCTTCTGTAAGGAAAGGCTGAGGGAGTTGGGGTCGGCCTGGAGAAGGCTCTGGGGAGATATTACTACAGACTTTCAATACTTAAGGTGAGTCTATAAGAAATATGGGGACAACCATTTTAAGAGGCCTGCAGCAATAGGACAAGGAGAATGTTTTTAAACTAAGATAGGATAGATTCAGGCCAGAGATGAGGAAGACATTATTTATGAGTTGGTTAAACACTGGCACAGGTTTCCCAGAGAGGTGGTTAAAAGCCCATCCTTGGAGACATTCAAGATCAGATTGGATGGGGCTCTGAGCAACATGATAAAGTTGAAAATAGCTCACTGCAGGGGGGTTGCACTTAGATGACCTTCCAAGCCAAAGCATTCTATAATCTGCTGCTGTTTTACTGCTTTGCTCTGATTAGCTATAGAAGCAGCTGGCTTGATTCTCCCACCATCCTCAGAGTTTGAAACCTTTGACTGCTCTGTGCTCTGTTTTGCTCTTCTTGTTATTTACTTTTTCATAACCTGCAAGATGTGTTGAATTAGAGTGGCCAAACATAAGTGCACTGAGCACTGGAAAGATTCTAATACAAAGGTGCCCTCTCATTACAGAGCTCACATAACCGAGGAGCTCTTCTAATTCGGGATCCATTACTCAAGGTCTGCCCAATATAACAAGTGACTGTGTGATCATGAGGCTCAAGGAGCTGCTGGCAGGTGACATGTGAGGAATTAGTGCTTTTCCTGTTGAAGTTGTATCTGAAGCAAATAGACATGCCATCCACCCTGATAGGACAGTGGAATGAACATAAGCTTCAGACCAAAGAGATGAGGCTGGTACTTTTTTTTTTTTTCCTGCTGTGGCAGTAGTCATCAGATACTCCAAAAACCCTTTTAGCCCCTGCTATCCTGTCAGGTAGGATGCCAGAGGGAAGGAGCCTGATATGTCAGTTCTCCATACCCTGGTGGACTGGAAAGCTGCTGCATGATAATACAACACCTCCTACAAACCCCTCCCATCTGATCCTGGGCTGCGTGTGAACAGCATTCAGATTTGCCACCATCTTGAACACAAAATTCCAATACAATGTGATGTAGAAATGTAGAATCAAGCATGCAGATCTTCTGTGAGCAGTGAGTGATAGATATAGATATATGGATATAGATATATGGACATAGATACATAGACATAGATATAGATGTGTAGACACAAATACAGATGTAGATACACAGACACAGATATAAACATAGATTATAGATATAGATATGTAGACATAGCTATATAGATATATAGACATAGGCTGCCAAGAAGGTCAATGGCATCCTGGATTGGATTAAAAGTGTTGTGGCCAGCAGGAGCAGGGAGGGGATTGTCCCCTTGGACTCTACTTTGGTGAGGCCACCGCTCAAGTCTTGTGTTCAGTTTTGGGCAACACAGTACAAGAGAGATGTGGAGGTGCTGAAGCCAGTGCAGAGGAGGACAACAGAGCTGTGAAGTGCCTGGAGAATAAATCTGATGAGGAGAGACTGAGGGAGCTGGGGATGGTTAGTTTGAAAAAGAGGAGGCTGAGGGCAGACCTCATTGCTGTCTACAGCTACCTGAAGGGACATCGTGGAGAGGCTGCTGCTGGGCTGGGCTCACAGGATACAGAACAAGGGGAATGGCCTCAAGCTGAGACTGGGCAGGTTTAGATTGGACATTAGGAGAAAGCTTTTCATGGAGAGAGTGGTCAGGGACTGGAATGAGCTGCCCAGGGAGGTGGTGGAGTCACCTACCCTTGATATGTTTAAGGGTGGTTTGGATGTGGTGCCTGGGGCTATGGTTTAAGGTGAATCTTGTAGAGTAGGGTTCTAGGTTGGACTTGGTGATCCTGAGGGGCTTTGCCAACCTGCATGTTTCTGTGATAGATATATAAACATAAATGCATAGAAATATAGATATTACAAAGAATCATACCTTTTCCAAGGAGATTTTTTTTTCATTTAGCTTCTATAACCGACTGACTGTAAGCTCCTTAACTTTTCCTCATAATGCAGAGCTGGAATTTTTACTGTTCATTTTGAGGACCAGAGTGAAAGTCTTCAATATCGAATCACAGAATCATAGAATCACAGAATGGTAAGGTTGGAAGGGACCTCAAGGATCATCCAGTTCCAACCCCCTGCCATAGGCAGGGACACCTCCCACTAGTACAGGTCACTCAAGGCCTCCTCCAACCTGGCCTTGAATACCTCCAGGGAGGGAGCAGCCACGACCTCCCTGGGCAGCCTGTGCCAGTGCCTCACCACCAAAAGCTACAAAATATGTGCTTCTCATGCTAAGAGGGAGAGAAGGATATAGGGATTTAATTGACTTTCTTTTTTGCTGTAATTCCCTTCTCCTTTCACAGAGCACATCAACCTCCCTCTTCATAGTGCAACTACCCCTTATTTGTAAGTCCAAATCTGTAAAACACTAGCAGCAGTTGAGATATACTCTAGCAACATTTTATTCTTGTTTTTTAAGCTCAAACCAATCTTAACAAGGCAGATGGTTTAAACTGTGATTCTCAGAAGAAGAGTGTGCTAAAAAGGGAATCATTTGTCTCCTGAGCTGCCAGCTGACTGATTCTTTCTCAGCCAGACAGGTGTTTTTTCTCATATATAAAAATTAAGAATTGGAAACAGTTCAAAAGCAATGTCAGTGCTAATGGGAGAACTGAACTGATTTGCAAGGAAAGATTAAAGCAAGCTATATCCAGAAAGGTTCATTAATAATTAACTTATGTCAGCCCCAAAATGAAAGTATTTAGAACTGCAAAAGGAAAAATAACTAGAAATGACATAAGAATGGCTGGGTTGTTGGAGTTCTGGATTTGGTTTGGTTTGGTTGGTTTTGTTTTGTTTTGTTTTTTTGTTTGTTTGTGGGGTTTTGTTGTTGTTGTTATTTTTTGTTTGTTTGTTTTTATTTTGGGGTTTGGGGTTTTTTAGATAAAAGCAAAACAGTAAAAATAAATCCTTTGAATAGCAATGAAACCTGTCAGAGGAACAGTTCCATAAAGAGAAACAGGGATCTACTGGAGAGAATCAAACAGAGAACCATGAGGATGATTGTGGGACTTGAGCATCTCCCCTAAGGAGAGCCTGAGAGCCCTGGGGCTGGTTAGCCTGGAGAAGAGAAGGCTGAGAGGGGATCTGAGCAGTGTTTAGGGGTGGGTGTCAAGTGGAGGGGGCCAAGCTCTTTTCGGTGGTGCACAGTAATAAGCCGAGGAGCAATGGATACAAACTGGAACAGAGAAGGTTTCAACTCAACATGAGGAGAAACTTCTTTGCAGTAAGGGTGACAGAGCCCTGGAGTAGGCGGCCCAGAGAGGTTGTGGAGTCTTCTCTGGAGACTTTCCAAACCCACCTGAATGCCTTCCTGTTCAGAAAACCCTGGGTGGTCCTGCTCTGGCAGGGGGGTTGGACTGGATAGTCTTTGGAGGTCTCTTCCAACCTCTAACACTCTGTGATTCTGTGAGAGTGATTGTAGACATGACAACAGCAACTTAGGTTTGCTCCACAGATTGAATTCCTTAGACTTGTGAACAAGTAGGGCAAAAATGGTAAAAAAGATGTACTTTAATGAATGGAGCAATCTCTGTTCAAGGTAGCTGGCTGGGATGATCCCTTCTGGCTTTTCAGTCTTATTCCTGCCCCACGGGCTTTAACCAAAGCTTGCTGTGATCTTTTCTATGGAAAATAGTATCTCTGTTGGAAGCCAAACTGTGATGTTATCAGGGCCGCTCCAAGGATCTTATATGTACCACTTCATCACAGATACTATTGACAGTAACTGCTTTTACCACTTTTATATATTCTCACTGTGAGTTGGTTTATAGCCAGGCAACCAAATCAAGAGAATTTCTCCTGACCAGCTGAGCAGCTGATAAGTCTCTTTACAAGCACTTAGTTGAATTCAATACACTAGGACGTTAAAAGAGTAAGGACAATAGCAAGTGTCAAATCATAACCCTCAGCTCTTTCCATCACCTCAAAAATTACTTCCCCACATGTAGAATTACTCCTCTCTTCTCCTTAACTCCTTTGTTTGGCAAGTCCATACAATCCTTTTCAGGACTCGTTTTCCCCCTTCTGATCTTCTGCTTTTGTCTCCGCTTTCCCTTGTTCACTGTCTGCACATCATGATACTTTTCCAGGCTGAGTCATTATCTTTTTAAATGCTCCTAGGAAGGGCTTTTTTTCTCAGTCATACCATCTATTTCTTAGCAAAGTAGTGTCTGTAGGAAGATCAGAATAACCCAGGCTAGGAAGAGCTCTGTGAGTTGCAGCACCTATAAGACAAGAATGCAGGTTGTATTGTCTGTTAACAGTGAGTTCACTTATCCCTTATTCTCTGGCCATTTAGATAGACTTAAGTCTCCACTGGGAGACAGAAAAAAAAACCAAAAAACCAACAAAACACCTTCTTGACCATTTTCAGAGTTCTGCATTTTGGGGGGGACGGTTTGAGAACTTCCTCTGTTCTGCCATTCATGTGGACATGAATTTAGCAGATAACTTGGCTGCCTTTCTGCTCCAAGATCTGCACAAGTCCTCTCTGTACCATGCCAGTGGATAGAGATAGGAAATGCTGTCTTTCCAAGCCTCCTGTATCTAGTTCAGATGGATTATGCATGAAAAGGAATGTGTCCCAAATACAGTCATGCCTTGTGCACTACATCTTGTGAGCAAGCAGCTGTCGTGGCTTGGTTCGGTAGCTTCTATATGTGGACAGGCTTTACAAACAAAGTCTACACTGTCAGAGCCTGATCTAGAGTGATGTACTAACACTGTGCATTTTGATAAGCTTGCTTCTGAATAAATGCTGAAGTTTTCTATGCTTCCCACATATGCCCAGCAGGGCAAGTGAGGTGATTCTCCACCTTTACTCTGCTCTCCTCAGACCCCACCTGGAGTCCCTGTGCACAGTTCTGGAGCCCTCAGCACAGGAAGGACATGGAACTGTTGGTATGGGTCCAGAGGAGGCCACAAAGATGCCCAGAGGGCTGCAGCAGCTCTGCTGTGAGGACAGGCTGAGAGAGTTGGGGCTCTGCAGCCTGGAGAAGAGAAGGCTTCCAGGAGACCTTAGAGTAGCCTTCCAGGATCTGAAGGGGGCCTACAGGAAGGCTGGGGAGGGACTATTGACAAGGTCAGTAATGCCAGGACAAGGGGCAATGGGTTTGAACTGGCAGAGGGGAGATTGAAAGTGGATGATAGGAGGAAGTTCTTTACAGTGAGGGTGGTGAGACACTGGCATAGGTTGTCCAGGGCACTCTTCCTGGAGACAGATGTGAAGGGAGAAGAGGCAGGCAGGGAAGAAGAGCAGTATCAGCCAGGCACTGGCTTAATAAGCTGTGGTACCAGAAAACAGAATTGAATAACAGGTTGCCCAGGGAAGTTGTGGCTGCTCCCTCCCTGGAGGTGTTCAAGGCCAGGTTGGACGAGGCCTTGAGTGACCTGTACTAGTGGGAGGTGTCCCTGCCTATGGCAGGGGATTGGAACTAGATGACCTTTGAGGTCCCTTCCAACCTTACCATTCTATGATTCTATGATATTTAAACAAAAAGAAAAAGCTTTATTTGTCTCAAGTGTGAATGAATAGTGAGATGTTGCTTTAAAATCTTTTCAATATACTGAGTTGCTCTGGATTTATCTCGCTCAAACAGTTTAAATGATTTATACAGTCTCGTTGCATGAAAGCCTTCAAGATATGTAAGAACTCATCATATGGAGAAAAATAATTCAGAACAATCTAGTTGGCATCGTCTTCCCCACAACCACTCACAGAGCCCAAAAGGATGGTGGTGATGTCTGTGGCAACCTGAAGCATGGCTGAGATGCAGACCACCTTGAACGGTGACCTTCCATCTGGGTAGCCATGCCCTCCCATGCTTCAGCCACTGTGAATATCTCCCTTCCTTCTAAACACTTGCTGCTTGTTTGGCTCAAGGAAAAAGCTTCAGGGGAGATTTGGAATGGAGTTTGGCATTGATGGATGGAAGCTGATAACTCCTTTGTTCCCGGGAGAACAAAGTATCCTGGGATGCATTAAGAAGAATGTGTCCAGCAGATCAAGGGAGGTTCTCCTCCCCTCTAGTCTGTTCTGGGCTTCTCAATTTAAGAGGCACAGGTATCTACTGGAGAGAGTCCAAGGGAGGGCTACAAGGATGTTGAAGGGATCTGCAGCACTGCCTGAGGAGGAGAGGCTGAGAGCCCTGGGGCTGCTTAGTCTGCAGAGGAGAAGGCTGAGAGGGGATCTGAGCAATGTCTGTCAATAGCTGAGGGCTGGGGGTCAGGAAGGAAGGCACAGGGACAACCTCTGCTCACTTGTGCCCTGCCATAGGACAAGGGGCAAGGGATGAAAACTGCAGCACAGGAAGCTCCACCTCAGCCTGAGGAAGAACTTCTTGAGTGTAAGGGTGAGAGAGCCCTGGCACAGGCTGCTCAAGGAGGTTGTGGAGTCTCCTTCTCTGGAGACTTTCAAGACTTTTTTGTGCTGTCAGCTTTTGGGGACCAAAGCTTCACTTTCTTTAAAGAACAGACCGTGCTGAAACTGCGCTGACCTCATCTTAGACTTGACAACCCATGGCCTGAGCTCTTTTTCTGTTTCCTGCAGGTGAAATATGGAAATTATGCCTTTGTGTGGGATGCAGCAGTGTTGGAGTATGTGGCCATCAACGATGCAGACTGCTCCTTTTACACAGTCGGGAACACCGTTGCAGACAGAGGATATGGGATTGCGCTGCAACATGGCAGCCCCTACCGAGATGTCTTCTCACAAAGGTAAGGGTTTGGGGAAAGAGGAGCAGTTCCTAAGAGAAGCACTTTCTCAGCTCTCTCAGCCCTTCTTTTTACTTGATTTTCTCTGAAGAGAGAACATCTTGTGTTTGCAATCCACTTCATTTCTTACATAGCCGTTCATTTCCTTGGAGACACAGCATTAGTCACTTTTCTAGTGACTCCATTTAATATACCTTCCATTGCCATGATCTGAATTGTTCTTTCTTCTTTGGGGAAATACTGATGAGATAGGCTGAACTTCATTAGCAGGAAAATGAGGAAAGCATTGATTATAGAGGGCAGCAGAACTCAACCCTTCCTCTTACAGAAGCTTTTTCTTAAAGAGGGGAAAAAAAAAAAAAAAAAGTAAACTTGGACACTGAAGGAGAAGAACATTTGACATTTCAGTGAAAAGAGCCTTTTAGTACCCGAAAACTGGAAAAGTGCGACCCTGAGAGATGCTCCTGGTACTGTGTTTTCACCAAGATCATACATGGAAAATGAAATGTGTGTGTTGTACCTTGGCTGTATTTTTGCTGCACTCTAGTATTGATTCCTAAATCAGGATGTGTGCAAAATGTGAAAAAGCAACCAAGCATTTTAAAAGTGTGATATCCACAGTCTGGTTTAGGAGAACATAGGGGCTAACCTCATGCTCCTACTTCATGCTGGACCTATTCTCTCATCTTGGTTTGTAATGCCTCATGTTGGATGCACATAGCAAACTTCCGTAGTTGCTGCGATGGAATTTCTTCTGCGTGGTTGCCATAGCAGACATGAACCATTATGTCGCGTGAACATGTTTCATTGAGGCTATTGCCTTTGCCTTCAGGCCATAAAATGAGGGAGATGGGGAAAGCTGTCAACAGATACCAACGTGAAGATTTAGAGGAAGCACTCTCTGCCCTGCATGAACGGAGAAGGCTTGAACTCTTTGAATCTGTTCTGTGCAGGGAGTGATTTGGCTGAATTTTGTGCCGACTTAGCAGTAACACAAAAGTTCGCAGGATCAATGGAAAAATTAATTTCAGTGAAAGGTCTCTATGCTTTATACAGCACAGTTAACCTTATACACATTTATTTACTGAATAATATTCCAGCCATGACCAGGCTGGCTTTGCTAAAAATCTCTGTCTCTGAAACATTCGAGGGCTCCACGCAAAATGAAGGAGGGAAAATTTCTCCCTGTAATCTTCCTACGAGATGCTTCCATTGGGCAGAGGTCTCAGGTGGTAGTCAAGATGTTAAGTCAGAGCATTCCCCATGCAAGCTTGAATACACAGCTCTGAGGAGATGGAGGAGTTTCACAGACTGTCTTTCAATGCAGCAAACCTGCCAAGTGACGTGGCACAGCTCATGCTCGCACAGAGGAGCAGTATTCATCCCCACTGCCACCACTGTCCAAGTCAGGATGGGGGTATCCAAGCTGCCCCTCAGGGACTGCTTTGTTGTAGTTGTCAGTGCACGGGGAAATGGTCACAGTTGGCTCTGGTAAGCAATTATCTTCATCACAGCATTCAGTACCTGGAGAGGCTGGGTCACATCTCCTTCTGATACGCTGCCTTTAGCAACTTCCGGATCATTGGTCTGTGCAGCTCTGACATTTCAAAGTACAATTTTATTTCCTAACAAAACTTCAGTATCTCAGTTTACTATTATACCTTGAAGCTGCAGGAAAGCAGAAAGGAGCATGAAAATTTGCACATATACAGCTCTTTTTATCTGAGGATCTTCAAAGTAATATTTAAATGCTAGCATCTCTCAGTGGAAAGCAAATGCCACTTCCGTTTAATGCTTAGGGAATCTGTAGCATGAGGAGACTTAAATGAATTCCCAAGGTCAGATGTTTTTATTTGATGGAATTGGGGATCAATAGGAACTCAGATGTCTTCATTTGCCGTTTTGTGCTGTAGTTATCAGAGTTCAAGTGAATGAAGCAAAGGCTTACTTGTGAGCTATTGGGCCACGAGAGGTTCTGGGTGGGTACGCGAAACCGAGGAGAAAGTAGCTCAAAGATTATCAGGAGTAATAGTTGAACAGAGAAATTGGAATTTGCATGGAGGGGTTGTACCTCCTGGAGAATTCAGAGTGCCTGAGAGATATATATGCATAAAATGTGTGAGCTGCCCTTTCATTTTTTATTTCTGTATTATGAAAGCATATTACATTGTGCTTCTAATTATGCCCATAAATATAAATTTACAGGCTGAAGCTGTGAAACGCCGTACAGGAAAAGAAACATGTGAAAGAGAAAGTATGTTTACAAGATAGCTTACAAGGTTTTGTTCTAAAAACCCTTCAGTACTGTTCCTTATAATTACTGCCATGTGGTTTTCACAAATCATCCCTACATTTCTTTCTAATGAAAAGGCTGAACAACCTTCAGCTGCTGCAGCCTGCATGCTAAGAGGGAAATAAATTTCGGTGCATAGGCTTAGCAAATGTTCACATTAATATTTCACATTCTTTAACGCAGTAGAGAACTGCTTTGAAATATATTGGCATTTCTTGATCTTTCCCAAAATGAAGATATTTATGTGAAAATACAGAGCTTCCCTTTTAGGAAATTTCACATAAACCCATAAGCTGTACAGTGTTAAATCCCTAGGGTGCATCTGTAAAAGGTCTGGCAAGCTTATAGGAGATTTTGGTCTCAGTGCAGGAAGCACAGACACGAGTTTCAGGCTTTTCATTACCTTCTCTGAACACTCAGAAGCAGGAAAAGAGATAGAGGTGTAAACACCCACCCTTTATCTCCAATGTCACGGGGCATGAGTCGCAGCCAAAGTGACGCTGCAGTGAAGTTTAGGGATTTGCCATTTCCAAAAGCACGTTTGGGATGTCTGCTGCTCTACATCATTCTCCAGGGCATTAACACCTGCAAAACACTGTGGCCTCTGGGGACTGCAGTGACACTCACCTGCTCTGGGAAACATCTCCGTCTCTACAGGAGCCTATCTATCACTTAGTCTGCTTCAGAAAGACATTAATCATAGAATGGTTAAGGTTGGAAGGGACTTCAAGAATCATCTAGTTCCAACCCCCTGCCATAGGCAGGGGCACCTCCCACTGGTACAGGTCACTCAAGGCCTCGTCCAGCTTGGCCTTGAACACCTCCAGGGAGGGAGCAGCCACAACCTCCCTGGGCAATCTGTGCCAGTGTCTCACCAACCTCACTGCAAAGAACTTTCTCCTAACATTCAGTTTCAATCTCCCCTCTACCAGTTTATACTCATTGCCCCTTGTCCTGTCATTACAAGACCTTGTAAATAGTCCCTCCCCAACCTTCCTGTAGCCCCCTTCAGATCCTGGAAGGCTACTCTAAGGTCTCCTGGAAGCCTTCTCTTCTCCAGGCTGAAGAGCCTCATCTCTTGTAGCCTGTCCTCATAGGAGAGCTGCTGCAGCCCTCCGATCATCTCGGTGGCCTCCTCTGGATCTGCTCCAACACTTCCATGTCCTTCCTGTGCTGAAAGGACATTAATCCTGTGATTGTGGCTGGAGGGCTGTCTGGCAGAAAGGGACCTGGGGGGTCTATTCGACAAGCAACTCACTATGAGCCAGCAGTGTGCCCAGGTTGCCAAGAAAGCCAATGGCATCCACCTGGATGCATTCCTGCACGGACTACCCTGGGTGGTCCTGCTTTTGGCAGGGGAATTGGACTGGACGATCTCCCTTCCAACCTCTAATATTCTGTGATTCTGTGACTGCAATTTCAAATCAGAATTACTCTTATAAATGCAAGTTTTGGTATAGTGGAATATTAGTGGAGAGAGTGGGAAAATGCACATCACTTAGAAACTCTGTGCACGTATGCTCTTAAAAACAAATACCACAGAAGATGTTCAGGTTTATTCTTTCCAGACCCAAGGAAACAGAACATTTTGAGGATAAACACAATGTTTTTGATGAGAAGAGTTATGCTGTTCGAAGTGTGCCTTCAAAAAAGCATTTTGTGCAGCTACGGTGTTACAAAGGAGAGCTGGAACCAGCTGAAAGCACCATGCTGAAGTGCTCTTAGAGACCTTTTCACATGCAAGAAATCTCTTCTAGGCAAAAAAAGAAAAGTCATGAGGAGCAGTGAGTGGTCTGACTGCAAAGCAAGATTGTTTTTTTCTGTGTGGGGATGGCGAAATGACCAACTAGGTTCCCATGCAACACCTGTCTGCTGAAGGCTCTCTCTGAAAACAGGTGCTTCAAGTCCATCCTGAAAACGTGTGTGTGGCCGCAGCACAAATACTCTGGGTAACATTTGGCTGGTGGACCTGTCAGATCATCCTGAAGACTTGGTTCATGTGTTGCAAATCTTTACAAACACCCCTGGCCATGCTATTAAGCAGGCGTTTGACGTGCTCAGGTAAATCACAGAATCATACGATGGGGTGGAAGGGATCTCCAAATATCATCTAGTCCAACACCCTCTGCAGTCAGCAGGGACATTCTCAGCTAGATCAGTTTGCTCAGAGCCAGTGTTCCACCACCCTCATGGTGCAGAACTTGTTCCTAACATCCAGTCTGCTCTGCTCTAGTTTGAAGCCATTGCCCTTTGTGCACAGTCTCTCTCCAGCCTTCTTGTAGCTCCCTTCAGGTACTGGCAGGCTGCTATTAGGTCTCCCCTCAGCCTTCTCCAGGCTGAACACCCCCAGCTCCCTCAGCCTGTCCTCATAGCAGAGCTGCTTCAACCCGTTGATCATTTTTGTGGCCCTCCTCTGGACCCACTCCATCAGGTCCATGCCCCTCCTGTATTGAAGGCTCCAGAGCTGGATGCAGTAATCCTGCTGAGATCTTACCAGACCAGAGTAAAGCAGCAGAATCCCCTCTCTGGCTCTGCTGGCTGTCCCTATGTTTTTGCCACTAACCCTCTGAGCAGCAGCAGCAGAAGCAGCCTCCAGGCAGTGTATCACTTTTCTCTATATATGTATTTTACTTTCAGGGTAATGACAGGGGCTTTAGTAATAAGAACTGCCAAATTTCCTAGGAGAGTTTGAAGAGGATGTGCCATTTGGATCATGAGGAACTATGTGCTGACACTACATTTGGCACCTCTTAGGAAGTCTTTTCAGCCCTTAACTTTAAACATCCATCTCACCCCTGAGACGTAGAGGTATAATTGCAAAATCTTTCTCAGAGTATTTCCTTGGCTGTCTGTGCTTCCTACAGTGCTTCCTACAGTGCAGCAGCAATGGCTCAGGTGCTGCACTGGTGCCTGGCTTTTGGTGGGAGTCAAGGAGGAGGTGGCAGCAAAGTGTCACATGGTGCTCACAGCCCTGCTTCCTCTGCTGGCTGATTCTCTGCTATGCTACAGTCTTGGCCATGCAGCATATCCGAGGCAGAGAGAGGAGAAGCACTGATTTCTTACTCATCAAAGGCCATGGCAGAGGTTGCCTGGGGGGGGAGAGGTTGTGGCCCCATCCCTGGAGATATTCAAGGTGAGGCTGGACAGGGCTGTGGACAACCTGATCTAGTTGAGGATGCCCCTGCTGACTGCAGGGGTTTGGATTGGATGACGTTAGAATCACAGAATCAGTCAGGGTTAAAATGGCCCATAAAGATCATCAAGTTCCACCCCCCCCTGCCATGGGCAGGGACACCTCACACTAGATCAGGCTGTTAAGAGCCTCATCCAGCCTGGCCTTAAACACTTCCAGGGATGAGGCTTCCACCACCTCCCTGGGCAACCCCTTCCAGGTTCTCACCACCCTCATGCTGAAGAACTTCTTCCTAACATCCAGTCTGAATCTACCCATTTCTAGCTTGGTTCCGTTCCCCCCAGTCCTATCACTACCTGACACCCTAAAAAGTCCCTCCCCAGCTTTCTCATAGCCCCCTTCAGATACTGAAAGGCCACAATAAGGTCACCTGGGAGCCTTCTCCTCTCCAGACTGCACAGCCCCAACTCCCTCAGTCTCTCCTCACAGCAGAGCAGCTCCAGCCCTTTAGGAGGTCCCTTCCAACCCAGCCCATCCTGTGGTCCTGTGGGCAGCTTTTCACTGAACACAAGCTGTCAAGTACCCTGTGCCACTGGAAAATCAAGCAGTGGCCACTTTGCCTTTCCCATGTCCCAAGCACATGAGCATGCCTTCTCCCCCGAGGGCGTCACTTCTCAACGAAGGGGGAAGGGGACAGTAGCGGGGGTCGGGGACAGTGAAGCCTACCCTCGGAGCGGCACTGAGACTCGCTCCCGGTCTGTGCTTCCCGGAGAGGGGCTGCCTGTGTGACCACAGCAGCGGAAGCGCTTTGCTGCCGCCTGGCGGCCGCTTGGCTGATGACACCGCAGATTCCGAAGAGACCTCGCGTGGCATTAGCCACAGGTCACAGTGGGTTTGTGTGGCTGCTAGAGAAGCCAGGCGCTTGTGTCCGTCCAGAAGAGGGAGGGAAGTGGCCATTTATGACGATCTTGTCATGGCAAGCCTAAAAACTAGCAGCCGAGTGTTGCACTTCCAGCTGGTCAAAGCTCTGGAGGTGAAGAGCTGTGGTGGAAGGTTTCAGACTCCCCAAGTGTTGTGGGTTTAAAGAGCCGGCAGAAAGGAGTTCTCAAATGAATTGGAGAAAAACAGAATTGTAATTGGAGAGAGAGTTACAGACAGAAATTCCAAGGCAGATACAGAGTCCATAGCGAACCCCCTTGAATTTTCCCCCAGCCCAAAACATCTACATTCCCCAGTGCTCCAATCCTCCCCCTCCATGCTCCAGTTCTCCCCCTCCATGCCTCTGCCACCCAAGAGCCCTAAGTACAGCCTCTGGAGGCCCCAAACCAGGCCTGCTCCTTACATGTCTGTCCCCATAGAGCAGCTCCAGCCAGACACAAGGCTGGAAGGAGAGGAAAGGAGAGTGAGCTGGCCTGGCCCTGAGGTTATGAAGAGACAGCAGAATGATAGGATGGAATAACAACCTTCTAGTCCCTAGAGGATTTTTTTAACCCTGTAATTTCCAACCTGGGACACCCCTAGTAAATCATTAGAGATATGCTTGGAACAAATGGTACGGATTTGTTTTGTCCCTTTTTTTTTTTTTTTTTAATCTCATCAGCAAACCCCTGACCTTTATAAAGTTTCTACCCTGAGTCATAATTCTTCCTGTCCTCTTGCTATTAATTATCTCTCTTCAGATTTTCATCTCATGTCTTTGGGGCCACAGATGTCCAAAGACTACAGTGCAAGGAAAAATTATTACTTCCTTCCTAACTACCTTATTTTCTTTTTCTGAGTCCTTGGGAAAGATTCCCCCTTCCTCTTTTTTTTCTTTAATGAAAACCCAAAAGAGTGTCCCTTGCTCTCTGATTTATCCTTTGCCAGCTACAGGGAAAATAAGAGGTTTGAATTACATCCTAAGCCTGCAGAGGACTGACTGCAATGATGTGATTGGATTTTTCATGATTAAATACAGTGATCATCTGCAGGATAGCTACTGCCTTAGCTAAGAGCTCAGCTTTGCTTTGCCTTGGTTATTTGCTTAGAATTAAAATGCTCTTCTGAACTGTATATATAATGTTCTGAAAAACATAGAAGAGAAACCAGCAAAATCTCTGCCTGAAGAACTTCTTTGTTATTATTGCAGAAGATAAGAAAACTGTGCTGCAGATTGAGAGAATTGTTGGGCTTGAAGCAAACTCCTGGGTTCAAATAGAAAACGTTAACTCTTAGAGGCTGCCCTTGGATCGTGTCACAAATTCATACAGCAGAAAATTATGTTAGTGAGAGGGAGGGGGGAATTGAGACATTAATCACAGATTACTGAGCAATCTAAGATGAGAATCCAGTCTTGATTGATTCAGATACTGTCACTGTTCATGAAAGCCGTAACTACAGAGTAGCACAGAATAACAAGTTAGTTTCTAAGGTAGTCAGGATACTAACAAAAAAATCTCTGTAGTGGCACACCAATGTGCTGTTTCTTGGCCATCCAAAACAACAGTCATAGAATCATAGAATCATAGAATGGTAAGGTTGGAAGGGACCTCAAAGATCATCTAGTTCCACCCCCCTGCCATGGGCAGGGACACCTCCCACTAGTACAGGTCACTCAAGGCCTTGTCCAACTTGGCCTTGAACACCTCTAGGAATGTCCACCTTTCTTTTTCCGGACCCAAGTCCCCCAGGATAAATCACAGTTTGCCTTCACACTGGGAAATTCACCTGATGGAAGTGCTGCTCAGACAGACACCCTCCTGCCCAAGCAGAGCTGTGAGGTTGTCACATTCTAGGACACTCACCCCACACTCAAGACCTGTAACCACAAATGGATTATAAGAAAACATAGCTTCATTCTGCTTTTTAAAAGTAGTATCCATTACTACACATAAATGCCTAGCAGAAAGCTTTTGTCCCACCGTTTTCTCTTTTTGCTTTCTCCCAAGCCCATGGCCATCTGATCCAAGCATACCATCTTTTGCAATCCTGTATAAGCACATCACTAATAACTTCCCCCAAGCACCAAATGAACTGATGTGGTCCCTTGCATCCTGCTGCACTAACTGCCTAATGCAAAGCTGCAGGTTTTGAAGATTCCTGCATTATCATCAAAAGCATTTCCCGGCCTTATTGTCTGCATCTTACTTGCTAGCAAGGGATGCTGGCTGTAGGGGCACAGAGAAACTGTGACTCCCACAATTTGCATTGTGAGAGCAGGAAAAAAAAAAAAAAAAAAA
>VWYK01021381.1:0-15493 GCA_013399775.1 Semnornis frantzii | reverse complement strand
AAGCTGTTAGTTGCAAAGGAACATGATAAGAAAGAAGATAAAGTAGCTGCCAGTAGAAAGCAGTGGTATGTGCAAAAGGAAAAGTAAGGAAGCAAAAGAAGTAGCCTTGATAGAGAAAACCAGAAAGACTGTAGAAGAGTTTTCCTGTCTCCTGAACACAATAGGCACTTGCTTGAGAAAGCAGAGCAGACAACAGCAGGAGAAATGTTTCCAGTGGTTCTCACAGAATTGGAACTCAGAGTTTTCTTTGGCAAGTAAATCAGCTGCAAGTGCCAAATGTCTTCAGAAACAGCTTATCCTCTGGTAGCTGTCTTTTGCTTAAACTCACTAAAAAAGTATCTGTAAAGCACTGTGAAGCATGAAGCCATTCCAAATGCAATCAGTTAGATAAGCAGCCTCCATTCCGGCTTAGCCACTTGTTCTAACAAACATAGCAGTTCAGAGCTCTGTGGAGAAACAGTTTTAGGCTGCCTGCTGCATGGCAGGACATCATGGATTAGGTTCTTACATAGGGGCCGAATGGTTTAACAAGAACTCAGCCAAGATGCAAAGACCAAAGGGAAAATCTTGCCCTTAGATCCGCAGGGCTGACCTCAGACTCTCACATCTATGACATTAGAGCGCAGATCTACTGCTTTATGCTTTTCCTCCTGTCTGTGTTCCTGTGAGAATGCATCAAGTGGAGAAACGGCAATTGCTTGCAAGGAGTTTACCCACTTGGTTTCTGTATCTGCTGTTTGATGGGAGGAGGAAAGAGGCTGAGGGACAAGAAACATCAGTCTTTAGCATTCCACCAGGAACAACTTTTCTTCGAGGGCGTACATCTAAGTTCCCAAAAACATTTTAAATCCATTCCTTACAGGGCAATGATCTGAGATGCCTCCAGGGATGCAGTGGCTCACGAGAGGAAATTAATGATCGGCATGCAGCTTATACACTGCTGGTTATGTCCTTGTTTGTCAGCTACCAGCAGCACAGGCTATTAGGAGAATTCAAGACCAGTTGAAGCCTGGTTGCCAGTTTGGCACCGGTTTCACTGATGTCAGGTCTTCAATGACAAAATGTCCCAGTTTTAGAGTGACCCAGATGTTTCAGGACTGATAGGCTTCATATAAATGATGAAAGGCAGCTGAAACAAACAAATAAAAATAATAATTGCTAGAATGTCTTTATTATCACCTCAGTGGATTTGGGATCGAGGTTATGCATTCTGTTTAATTCACAACTGAAGTATAATTTCAAGAACATAAGTGGAGGGGAAAAAAAAAAAAAAAAAAGAAAAAAAAAAAGAGTCCTGTGAACCAAGATCCTCAGGCTCCACTTATATGAAGACTTACACATGTGTTTGGTTTCATGCAGGGAAAAGAACAGTAAATGGTGACACTCTTCACAGGTTTGAAATGATGTCTGCAGAATTAGCTCCCTCATTTAGTGCTTGAAAAATAATGTCTGTAAAAGTTCTTCATGTGTTGAGGCATAAAAATGAAATATACATACAAAGTTATGAGGAATCCTACTGTTCATTAAGGAGCAGAAATCTTTTATAACGGACAGGCAATAAAAATAATTTCCTTATTCATATGTAATATACCTTTTTTTTTTTTCCTAAAATGGAGAAGTGTGAATTCTCCTTTTTTCATCTGTTTTATTTCCTCTTTTTTTTTTTTTTTTTTGTTTCTCTCTCAGCCTTATCCATCTGTGTGATAGGAAAAGTTTAAAATCTCAGGCACAATATTTTATGCCCCCTTTTACACATGGAAATACATGAAAGCTTGTTATTTATTTTAAAGTGGTTAAGAATACACCTGATCTTCAGTTATTTATTTACATTTATATATGCCTGGCATTTCGTGGAAAGGAGACACAGGATCATAGGGTGTTAGGGGTTGGAAGGGACCTCCATAGTTCATCAAGTCCAACTCCCCTGACAGAGCGGGACCATAGAATCTAGGGCAGGTCACACAGGAAGGCATCCAGACAGGGCCTGAAAGTCTCCAGAGAGGGAGACTCCACAACCTTTCTGGGCAGCCTGTTCCAGTGCTCTGTCATTCTTACAGTAAAGAAGTGCTTCCTCATGTTGAGATGGAACTTTCTGTGATGTAATTTACATTCAATCCCCCTTGCCCTATCCCAGGGCACAACTGAGAAGAGTTTGTCTCCTCCCTCTTAACCCCCAGCCCTCAGATATTTATAAACATTGATTAGATCCCCTCTCAGTCTTCTCTTCATCAGACCAAAAAGCCCCAGCTGGCATCCTTGTCAGACAGGGCATGGAACTAGCTCAGGACACGAGGACTGTACCCCAGAGGGCCATATTTCTGCCTCCTCAGCAAGTGCACAGTTATCAGAACAGAGGATTTGGCCTTATTTTGCACAGTTAAATTCTCACCACTTCAGTTTCATTCCTTTTCCCTCTCTCCTCAGGACTCTTCCTATATAATCATAATTACCATGCATAACTAAATGTCTTTGGAAACCTTCATTTCCAAGTAATTTGGAAATCTACCATGTTTCTTGGTAGATATTAACGTGTAATTTAAATGGATGTCCTGTAACATTGTTGTGGTTGGATTTATTTATTCACTCACTATTCAGTTCCTTCTTACCAAGCACAGAACTGCCAAAACCATTAAAAAAATAATATAGGTCACATGCATCTGTGTGTCATAGAATGGTTTGGGTTGGGAGCGACCTCCAAAGATCCAGCCTCCTCTGCAGTCAACAGGGACATCCTCTACAAGATTGTGTTGCCCAGAGTCCTGTCCAGCCTCACCTTGAATATCTCCAGGGATGGGGCCTCGACCACCTCCCTGGGCAGCCTGGTCCAATGTTCCACCACCCTCATGGTACAGAACTTGTTCCTAACATCCAATCTAAATCTCCTTTTCTCTCGTTTGAAGTCATTGTCCCTGGTCTTATCACCACAGGCCTTTGTTAACAGTCTCCATCCTTCATGTTGGCCTCCTTCAGGTACTGGAAAGTGATGATTCAGTCTCCCTGGAGACTTCAGTCAGTGTCCTGCTCTGTGTTCCGCCTCTCTGATGTCAAAACAAATACTTAGACCTGAAAAGAGCAATTGAGTATGCACAGCTTGGATCACTGGGCCAGTTTCATGTAAACTGGAAGCCAGTGGAAAGACTTTCCTTGCCTTCAGTAAGATATGGGTGAAGATGTAAGTCAAAAAAGGATGCAAAAGATTGCCATAACAGTTCTTGTCATGATGGCTAAGATTCAGTAAAGGGAGTTCTGCAGGGGTTTTGGTTTTCCTACTCAATCGAAGAGTCTACGATTGGCAGTGGAAAGCTGACTTATTTAGAGTGTTTTGTAAACAATATTTGTTCTAGGCAACATTTTTTTCCCCTGCTGCTTATGTATAGTTATCTGAAGGGCTGCTATTTTCAGGTCAAGAGACAAAAAGTGATTTAATTTAACTTCGCTTTCATGACACATTGAACTGCTTACCTTACCATCGAGAAGCAGTTGTACAGTATGAACAGTTTAAACATGTATGTCCCTACAGTATGGTTAAGAGCAGTCCTAGGCACACCTGGAGTCCACCTTTGAAATACAGGCAATCCCACAACCCAAATGGGATGGACACAGCTTCGTGAGGAAGTGGAGTCAGTTAGGCAAGGCATGGCGGAAACACTCAGACACACTGCAAGTGTCACTTCTAGCTACTGCCTCAAGTGAGTGAAAAGCAAATGTAATGGGAGCACCAAAATGGGAAGTGGAGGACTGAATTTCTAATACAGCAGGGACAAGAGAAATGACCTTGATCCAGCCATATTTCACCCCACAAGTCTGTTCCCCACCTGTGAAGTGGAAATAGGAGGATGCAGAAATGACAAGCACCATGTTAGAACTGGGCATTGCTGTGTGACTGCTAAGAATGGCAGTTGCTGCACTCCATCAGCTGATTCTTCAGTATGGAAAAGACTTCCAGAGGGGACCTTATAACTGCCTTCCAGTATCTGAAGGAAACCTACAGGAAGGTTGGAGGGGGACTTTTTACAAGAGCATCCACCAACATTCAGGACAAGGGGAAATGCATTCAAATTAAAGGAGAATAGGTTTAGAGTGGATCTTAGGAAGAAATCCTTCACTATGAGGTTGGGAAGACTCTGGAATGGATTGTCCAGAGAGGTTGTGGCTGCCTACTCCCTGGAGATTTTCAAAGCCAGGTTGGATAGGGCTTTGAGTAACGGTCTAGTTGAGAGGTGTCCCTGCCCAGGGTAGGGAGGTTGGATTAGATCATCTCTAAGGTCTCCTCCAGCCTAACCATGCTATGATCTCTAAGTTCTCTTCCAGTTTAGGTCAATCTATGATTGTTTGGAGGCCAATCTCCCCTCTGAAGAAAA
Source organism: Semnornis frantzii (assembly GCA_013399775.1). Taxonomy (NCBI): domain Eukaryota; kingdom Metazoa; phylum Chordata; class Aves; order Piciformes; family Ramphastidae; genus Semnornis; species Semnornis frantzii. The sequence continues at coordinate 11,132 of VWYK01021381.1, read as the reverse complement.
CACTAAGAGGGACATAAATTTTCTGCCAGCCTTTACCAGGCAATCCAATGACACTGAGAAATCCTTGTGTGCGAGGAAGGGCTGCGGCTTTGCACAGGTCTTAAAAAAAGATGAAAGCAGGCAGAGCCCCATGGAAACACAAATGACATCCGTTCAGAATTAGCTCTGCCCCTTTTATCTTCCTAAGAAGCCAAGCTGAACTCCAACCCTTGGATCCTCTGGAGACATGAGCTTTTCATTCTGACCGAATGGCTGATCACATTATGACAGGCGAACGAGTGGCAGCAGGAGGGTTTACCAACGTGCCATGCACTCCCACAGTCACCCAGGGGGCAGGCTAATGAGCAAATAACCTGCTGCAACTTTCTACATATTTCCTGTAATTGAGAACTCTTCTGTACTTCATCTGGAATGCAGATGCCTGTCAGTCACAGGGTCATAAATAGGATTAGGGGCTGTTTCTGGAAAGGCAGGCAACTGGTTTTAGATGCTGGGTTGAAAATGCAGATGTTTTCTGGCTGTGTGGTTCCTCAGGCAGGACTGTCTCCACATCTATATCCATAAGACAGCAATGTGCCCTTTTGGCCAAGAGAGCCAATGGAATCCTAGAGTGCATCAGGAAAAGTGCGCCCAGCAGAGCTAGGGAGGTTCTTCTCTCCCTCTACTCTGTCGTGCTGAGACCACACCTGCAATACTGTGTCCAGTTTTGGGGTTCCCAGTTCAGGAGAGACAGGGACCTGCTGAAGATAGTCCAACAGAGAGCCACAAAGATGATTGTGGGACTCAAACATCCCCCCTCTGGAGAGAGACAGAGTCCTTGGGGTTGGTTAGTCTGGACAAGAGAAGACAGAGGAGATCCGATCAACATGTACAAATATCTGAGGGGTGAGTGTCAAGTGGCTGGGGCCAATCTCTTTTCAGTGGTGTGCAGCAGTAAGACAAGGAGCAGTGGATACAAACTGGAACATAAAAGGTTTCACCTCAACATGAGGAGAAATTTCTTTACAGTGAGGGTGGCAGAGTCTTGGAACAGGTTACCCAGAGAGGTTGCGGAGTCTCCCTCTCTGGAGAGTTTTAAAACCTCCCTGGATATCCTCCTTGGTGATCCTGTTCTAGCAATGGGTTGGACTAGATGATCTCCCAAGGCCTCTTCCAATCCCTATCAATGTGCTTTTGTAATTGACTCTCCAGTCTCTATCAAATTAATCTACAACATCTAATGGGCACTGAGACTTTTTTTTTTTTTTCTGCTAAGAGATTTGTTTCAGACCAGTGCACAAGAAGGATTTAACCTCCCTATAAGCAGAATCTCTAAGTAACTTCCCTAAGTTACCCTGAGAAACACCACAAAATAATAGTCTTCTGAGACTTTATCCTCCTTCATCCCAATTCTAATCGGTGCATGACAGAAACATCAGTAATTAATTTGTTAATATTTATCACTATAAAAAAGCCAAATATTTCCAGAAAAGGAACTTTCTTACAAAAAAAAAGGAAATGGCTGATTTGGATTGGGATTTTTGTCTGTGTCATGGGTTTTGTTGTAGGTTTGATTCGTTGGTTGGTTGGTTGGTTGGTTTCGTTTGGTTGGGCTTTTTTTTTCTGTTTGTTTGTTTCTTTTGGGGTTTGGTTGGTTGGTTGGTTGGTTTTGGGTTTGGGTTTTGGTTCTTTTTTTGTTTGTTTGTTTGTTTTTTAATGCAATGCCTTATTACATCCTGAATTTCTCATGCAGATAGGGAAACCTGTACAAATTTTGTCAAAGTTACATGGCCACTATGGTAACTGACAGGTTCTGCCTCATAGCTTTGCTGTTCTCTTTATCCTCTGCCTTCCATATCTATAGATAGATAGAACTTATGTCTATTGTTTGTTGAAGATTTTTCTCCTGTCAAAAAAATGTCTTACAATCCTCACCAGGGATCAGGGTCCCTTCATAAGCAGGTTTACCTGCCCGGAAAACCACTTTGAATCTCAATAGGCAGGATACAAAAAAGTCTAGGATGAGAGCTACTGTAGTGAATCAACACCTTCAAGGTTACCCAAGAGATAAGTGATCGGATCAGGAATGAAACCTTTACCTCCCGCATCTCTCTGCCCTGTTTTTTCTTTAGTAGAAAGGAGTCAGTGTTGAAGCTCATTGGTTTCATGCAAGGCACATTCCACACTCTCACAGAGTCACAGGATTGTCAGGGCTGGAAGGGACCTTAAGGACCACCCAGCTCCAACCCCCCTGCCATGAGCAGGGACACCTCACACTAGATCAGATTGCCCAGAGCCACATCCAGCCTGGCCTTTAAAACTTCCAGGGATAAGGCTTCCACCACCTCCCTGGGCAACCTGTTCCAGCGTCTCAACACCCTCATACTGAAGAACTTCTCCCTAACATCCAATCTGAATCTCCCCACTTCTAGTTTGGCTCCATTCCCCCGAGTCCTATCAATACCTGACACCCTAAAAAGTCCCCCCCCCAGTTTTCTTGTAGTCCCCTTCAGATACTGGGAAGCCACAAGAAGGTCTCCTTGGAGCCTTCTGTTTCTCGAAACTGAACAGCCCAAACTTCTCAGTCTGTCTCCATAGCAGAGCAGCTCCAGCCCTCTGATCATCCTCGTGGCCCTTCTCTGATCACACTCCAGCACATCCAGTTAGTTCTTGTAATAGTGGCTTCAGAAATGGATGCAGTACTCCAGGTAGGGTCTGACCAGAGTGGAGTAGAGGGGCAGAATCCCTTCCCTCGCTCTGCTGGCTACACTTTTCTTTATGCAGCCCAGGATCTGGTTAGCTCTCTGGGCTCCAGGGGCACACTGGTGGCTCATATTGAGCTTCTCATCTACCAGCACCCCCAGCTCATTTTCTTCAGGGCTGTTCTCAAGCCAGTCACTGCCCAGCCTGTATCGGTGGCTGGAATTGCCCCAACCCAGATTCAGGACCCTGCCCTTAGCCTTATTGATCCTCATGAGGCTGACAGGGGCCTCACCATAATGAAGGTAGGGAGAGGGTTTATATCCACTTTAATCAGTCTACCAAAGCTTACAAAATCTTGACATGGAATGCACCTGAGTACAAAACCCTCCTATTTCAGCAGCAAGTTCAGGATATGCAAACCAGATGGAAGCCTGTGTATTACATAGAATCATAGAATGTTGGAAGTGACCTCTGAAGGTCATGATAAAATGTACTCTGTCTCAGAAAGGAGCAATCCCCAAAATCATCCCAAACCATGGAATGAGAGAGGTCATTGTCTCCCATTAATCAAAAAAGCCTCCATGGAGATAAGGGGATGTGGTCAGTGCTCTGCAAGGCTGACACTAATTACAGACAGGACAAAGGGGCCAGGGGGTAAAGTAGGAGCTAGGGTGAAGGAGTGACGTGGTGCAATGAGGATAAGGCCACAAGGTTATTCAGCAGAGAGACACTCAACAAGACAGCCTCTGTCTTCTGCTGACATTGGGTAGATCTTAGTGCAGACAAGGTTCTGCCTCTTTGGTGGTGTCACTGTGAAGTGACCATATCCAAACGCACTCTTTTGTCACAGGGCACAGAAGGTTTCAGGAGAATAATTCCTGTTGCTCCACAGTGTTCCTGTATTCTGAGATCATTGCCTATCTGCAGGTCACAGCCAATGCCTCACATGCAGATACATACTGCATTTAGGGAGAAAAAAATGTCTTTCTACCTAACTGCCAGTTCTACTTGTGGATTTTATTTCCAAATTGTGGATCAGCCTCAGCACAAATTCATATTTCTCAGGTAAAACACACTTAAGAGTGTTCAGTTGGCATCATGCAAACTGTGGTGAATGCTGTGTTCTCTCCTGTAGATTTGTCTTCCTGGGGTGGTTATTGCACAAGGTGATGTCCTTAAGCACCCATTCAGGTTCCTCCTTCCATCTCCATTGCTGCCCTACAGAGAAACATCACTCACCTGGACATTTCACATCCCCTTGTGGCATTTGTTCTGGAAAATTCTGGTTTCCAGGACTCTCTACAGCTACCTAAAAGCCAGGCAGGGGTTGGTCTCTTCTCCCAGGCACCCAGTGACAGAACAAGAGGACACACCCTCAAGCTGTGCCAGGGCAGGTTCAGGCTGGATGTTAGGAAGAAGTTCTTCACAGCAAGAGTGACTGGCATTGGAATGGGCTGCCTCGGGAGGTGGTGGAGTCACCATCCCTGGAGGTGTTTAAAAAGAGGCTGGATGAGGCACTTAGTGCCATGGTTTAGTTATTTAAAAGAGTTAGGTGATAGGTTGGAGTCAATGATCTCAAAGGTTTTTTCCAACATTGTTAATTCTGTGATTCTGTGGCTTTTTCTCATTTTTGCTTCCTCTCAGCTCCCTCATCTTCCTTCCTCCCCATTCTTCATACAGCAGAAGCAACCATTCTGTAACTTTTCACTTGCAAGGTAGTAAAATTCAGATTGGGGCAACGATGTCACAACAGCTGTCTCAGGATGCAAAATACTTTATTTACAGCACTGTACAGATAGAAAATTGGGCAAAAAAGGGAAAACTAATAACATGATTTGGCCACCTTATGGGTCTCTCCCTATGCCAAGCATAGTTCAGCTCATTCTCATCTGTCCTTAAGGAAAGGCACAGGTTTCCTACAGGACTTGTGACAAATCAGACAGACTTGTGAGGCTGTTTCCAACAGCTTAGAGCATTTTTGAGCAGGAGAACTTGATTCTATGTGGTTAAGTTAATTGATCTTCAGGGGACTCTCCTCATTTTTCACAACAGTAGGTGTGAGCCTGCGCTTCCCATGTCACTGCCTCAATCATAAACCACTGGGTAAGACAGGAGCCTTGGAGAAAAGTTAATTTTAAAGAGATGTGTTATTTATTTGCGTCAGGTAAATAATGGAAATCTAATCACTCAACCATCAGGAGGGATGGGCTAAAGTCGAAGAGATCAGTGATAATCACCAAAGTTGCATCACAAAAGTACAGGAAGGAAAATAAGAGGACAAAGACAACATTAATAATTTATAAATCTGAATAGGAACAGGGCCCAGAGGCAACACATCTCTTTCAGCAGCCCTTCATATGCGTTCATGAAATATCTGTACCAAGAGACTGACAAATAGTAAATCTATTCCATCTCCAAAGGACTGAAGGGAACAGAGACTTCACTCACTGTTTCCCACCTTCCAGGCAACATATTTTAATATTAAAAAAAAAGCTGTTTGATGCCAACCCTACCTGGCTCAATTAGAAGCCCACTGGATGCCTTTCACAAGGCTTTCCTGAGCATGAGTGTGAACTCTGAAAGCAGATAGAAGCTGTGTTTCCAGCCTTCCTACCTGTGAGCACCAAAACACCTACCAACACTCTAGGGGAGTCTGCAATACCAACACCATCAGCACAGGTGCAGCCTGAGAACAACAGGAAGGTCTTCAGGGAACAAGCTGAGCTGTTTGGAAGAGTATTAGTTGAGGAGTGCTCTCTGTCCTAACAAGGACATGGAGAAAATGTGCCTGTATTAGACTCATCAATGGGTGGTAGCCAGTTTGAGGCTGTAAAATTATTTTGAAAGGGCTGTGTAATTACTTTGTAGACCAATTCTCCCCTCCAGAGGAGAGTCCAGTTCTCCAGAGGAAAAGTCCATTCAAATATCCCAGAGCTGCCCAAACACTCTACATCATTTTTCAAAGGAAAAACATTGAAGAAGGTTCATAGACTGATTCTGTTCTTCTGTGTCTTCCTCCTTCCTAGTCTCTGTAGCTAGGAAAACTGTATTTTTTTATTACATTAAAGCAGCACATTGCTCACGCTGCCAGTGCAAAATGTGGCTAACATTAGAGGACTGGTTCCCTAAGGCAGTTTGGGCTCCTGCCTCTTAACCTCTAGCAAGCTCTCTAGTTTGCACCATTGTTCCTTAATAAACACAATGTCACCACCAAGCTGACAGGCTCTGCTGATCCTACTATCTACATATTTTCCTTTGGAGCTGGCTTGGCTACCTCGGCCCAGCACTGCACCATATGTTTGTACTCACGGTTTCATTTGCGGCAAAAGCCAATTTGTTTTTTGTTTAATCAATGCCCACTGCTTCTTGGTTGTAAGTAGCGAGGACTTCCTTTCCTTGCCACCACAACATTCTCCTATGTTAAGATCACTGTTGCCATAGAACAAGTGACAAATTGTCTCCCAAATGGATATGTGGAATGCCACTTGGAGGCCCCATCCCTGGAGATATTCAAAATGATGTTCAACAGGGCAGCCTGGTCTCATTGAGGATGCCCCTGCTAACTGCAGGGGCGAGGGTTGGACTAGGTGACCCTTGGAGGTCCCTTTCAACCCAGACCATTCTATGATTCCATGATCAGGGTCATGGAAGCGTACTTCCCTGGCACTAAGATATAAACACTAGTGTCTTTTAAAATAAGTAGTTTCTGAGGAGCCTGAATGAGCTCATGAGAGTTAAAGTGAGCTGATGGAAATCATAATATTCTGCAGAGAGGAGAAAGGTTAAAGGTTCTGGAAAATCCCAAACTTCAGGTCATTCTAACTGCCCACCTGGTAGGCAATTCTTTTAACCACTAAAAAAATTAATGGACAGAGGAAGATGCTAAGCTCTTTATGCCTTACAACTTAGGCAGCACATTTTGCACAGCACTCACCGAATTTTCCTTTCTAGGATAGAAAGGAAAATTCCATCAGTGGATATAGAGTTAAGCACTCTCAAGCAGATGAAAATTATGTGAAGTACTACAAGCAATGGCCAACAGAACATATCTGCCATTCTTCCAGCTCTAAAGAATCATGCCATTAGTTACCAGAAAGGAATCAGTGTTCAAATTGCTTGCTAATTTTCTGGTTAAATAACTATAAGACTCATTAATGTTAACTGCACACCTCGTGTGCAGCTAGATGTGATCTTGGCTGCAGGCTTTCCCACATCTCCACTACTGCCTTTGCTTTTTCTCCCTCCGAGCTCCCTGTGCTGATAGCCATAAATTCAGAGGTAAAGAACAGATCAAATGAGCCAGGCAGCTCTGCACCATCCTGCCTTGAGCCCTTTGTCTCAACAACCCCAGAGGTGGCTTTTCTCTTCCTAAACTAAGAGACAAAGCCCATTTTCTTCTGTACAAATGGACAGCCAAATGTGCACCCTGTATGGGTGTCTTGCCTGAATCCTGATGCATCTGTTGCTTGTTTTTATACACATCTTTGTCTCCAGAACTCTGTTCTGATTTCACCAGTGGTTGTCACATATTCCAGCCACCTGGCACCTGTCTTCCTCCTTAGTTTCAGCTTGGGTCGCTTTACACAGCCATAATCTGCATGGCTGGTGCTTGTGGGCGGCTGGGAAGGCAAGACCGTAACTCAGGAGGGGAAAATCTTGCAGTTGTTTGAAGGATGGAAGGGTAGGCCTTTATCCTGTATCAAAGAGGATGGCTTTGAATCCAAACTTCTCCTTTTAAATATTCCTTTGAACTGAGGCATGACATGCAGAATCTGTTGCTATGAATAGCATCCTTTTATATCTTTTTTTTTTTCTTTGTCTTTTTTTAGTTGTGAATGAATCTATTTCTACCCAAGCGTGGTATCTCCATTACTTTTAGCACCTCGAGTTAGTTATAACAGAGATTTAAATTCAGGAAAGAACAGTTGGAATCAATCTCATCAAAATGGATTCCTATGTTAATACCTCTAGTGTCTTATTTTACCTCTTTCACTGCAGCCATGTGGAAGGTAATGGTTTCATTGTCTTTTCTGATCACAGAATCACAGAACTTTAGAGGTTGGAAGAGACCTCCAGAGATCATCCAGTCCAAACTTCCTGCCAAAGCAGGATCCCCTAGGGTAATTCACACAGGAATGTATCCAGGTGGGTTTAGAAAGTATCCAGAGAAGGAGACTCCACAACCTCTCTGGGCAGCCTGTTCCAGTGCTCTGACACCCTCACTGCAAAGAAGTTTCTCCTCATTTTGAGGTGAAACCTTCTGTGTTCCAGTTTGTATCCATTGCTCCTTGTCTTATTGCTGCTGCCCACCAAAAAAGAGATTGCTCCCATCCACTTGACACTCACTCATCAGATATTGATACACATTGATGAGATCCCCTCCCCTCTTCTCCAGACCAAACAGCCCAAGGGCTCTCTCTCCACAGGGAAGATGCTTCCAATAATCCTCGTGGCTCTCTGCTGGACTCTCTCCAGCAGGTCCCTGTCTCTCCTGAACTGAGGAGCACAAAATTGGACACAGTATTGCAGGTGTGGTCTCACTAAGGCAGAGTAGAGGGAGAGAAGAACCTACCTAGCCCTGCTGGACACACTTTTCCTGATGCACTCCAGGTTGCCTCTGCCTTTGGCTCTGCTGGTCACAAGGGCACATGCTGGCCCATGCAGAATTTGCTGCCCATCAGACTCTAAGGTCTTTCTCCACAGAACTGCTCTCCAGCAGGGCAGCCTCCAACCTGGACTGGTACCTGCTGTTATTCCTCCCCAGATGCAGGACCCTGCACTTGTCCTTATTGTGATGTGGTCTCACAGCATACAAACAGCATTACCCTTTGAGCAATCTAACCTGGAACAGGCATCCAGAGCTATACCTGAATGGCTTCAGCCATGAACAGACTTGAGAATGTAGCCTGAATGAAGTAGCTGGAAGTAGCCTGAAGGATCCTACCTCTCAAGTGGGTGTGAGTTGGACCTCTAGGCTGCAGCACTCACTGTTTCTCTACTGACCTGCTCCTGTGGTCTGTAGTGCTTGCTCCAATAGATATAGGCAGTGTGACTTTTCCATTCTCACAATATTTGTGGAGGGTTGGAAACTTCCTCCTTACCCCCACAGAAAATTTACCAGACCAGCTCAGGGGGCTTGGAAATAAGACGAAGCTCTATTTAACAGCAAAGGTGAATTTAAATGCATGTATATAAAATATATTTACATGTAATTACAATTATGTGCAATTCAGAAATAATACAGAAATCAAATCTTTCCCCCTGGACAAAGAAAGCCCAAGAGGGCACAACATCACTTTCTTCTCTCTCCTGAGATGGCAAACTATCAAGAACTCACTTGTTATTTGGTCAGTCAAGGTTAGTATGCTGCTGTGCACAGAGAAGCAGTGGAGGTGAAAGGCAGAAGGTAAAGTGAACAAGGAGTGAGAAATTGTTTATATGTTGCTGTTTTATCCCTCTTAGCAAACCAACAAATGACATAGACTTTATCATTATTTTTCTTTCACAACCAACGATCTAATTTGGTTTGATTCTGCACTGAGCTTTCAGGAAAGTCTCCATTTCCCTTACGGGACTATTGCACTCCTGTGCCAAATACCCTGGGGCATCCTGCCTTGACAGGGCACCTTGAACTGGATGATCTCTGGAGATCCCTTCCAACCTCTAAAGTTCTGTAATTCTGTGATTTCAATAAGTCTTAAACTACCACAATATTTTAACATATCCCTAACATCAAGAGCTTAATATATCTGAGGTCTTTGCACAGATTCATCAGGAGCTCACGGACCAGTGAGGCTATGTCTCAAGTGTTGTGTTCATTTCTGGGCCACTCACTACAGGAAGAACACAGAGGGGCTGGAGTGTGTCCAGAGAAGGGAAACGAGGCTGGAAAAAGACCTGGAGCACCTGGGCTGTGAGGAGCATCTGGGGGAGCTGGGGGTGTTCAGTCTGGAGAAGAGGAGGCTGAGGGGAGATCTCATTGCTCTCTACAAGGGATGCTGGAGCGAGAAGGGGGCAGCCTCTTCTCCTTGGTGACAAGCAATGAAACTAGAGGAAATGGTTACAAACTGCAGCACTGGGGGTTTAAGATGGCTGTTAGGGAATATTTCTTCACAGAGAGGGTTTTCAAACACTGGAATGATTTGCCCAGGGCAGTGCTGGAGTCACTGTGCCTGAAGGCATTCAAGTAGCCTGTTGACCTGATGCTTAGGGACAGGGTTTAGTGTTGACCTTTCAGTGATGAGCTGAGGGTTGGACCGGACAATGTTTGAAGTCTCTTCCAACCAGATATATTCTGTGGCTCTGTGATTCTTTTGATGCAGATTTTCAATGAGAAGTCACACAGCCTGTAGCAAGGCACCAGAAATTTCTGGTCACAGAAGGAAAATTACGAAAATGGTCTGGCTGGGAATGTTTCCAGTGGAAATGACCAGCTCAATATGCTTGTACCAATGAAACCTATGCATGATAACAGCATTCAAATGCCTTCAGCATGCTTGCATCATTACAAAACTGGCCAGCTTTCATGGTTACCTGAGTGCACAGAGCAACCACATGGTCAGAAATCTTAAAACTCCGGTTCCTAATAAATTATCATCCCTTTCACAAACATCCATGTGGAAGTGCTGCCTAATTTTTTTTTTTTTTTATTTTTTTTTTTCCCCATCAGTCTGGTATATTTTAAGAAGAAAATGATGGCTAATTGAAAATGGATTTTTTTTTTCCGTATGGTCTGGAACAAAATTTTGGATAAACAGAAGACTGAGTTGACTGGGAAACAACAGATGGCAGTGTTTTAAAGATGAAGACATGAAACCTTGGATCACCAGCACTGAACGTCAGTAGTAACACATGATGGAGTATTGCTCCTGCATCTGGGAGTTTGTTTCTGCCATCATTCTATCACTGGACATGTGTGTGAAGTGAAGAGGTCCTCTGAAATGAAGAGGGGAAAGTGAGCTCCCTGCCATAGTACAGCAGCCAGACACATACAATCTCCTTGATTTAGTTTTAATAATATTACTTGTGGCTGTAAATAATCTTCTCAGATAAGTTGTAGAGGCAGATCAGTTTTTACTGCCAGTGCAAAGGCTTTAATCCGTTTCTCTTACCTGTTTGTTTAAAATCCTGGGAGAAAAATTCAAGACAGGACAGTTAATGGGAAATATAAAAGGAACAAGAAGGAGGCCAATGCCATTCTGGGGTGAATTAGAAGAGCCGTGAGGGTTGAGAGGGGTTCTCCTCCCCCTCTACTCTGCCCTGGTGAGGCTGCATCTGGAGTATGGTGTCCCATGGTGGGCCCCTCAGTTCAAAAAGGACCTGCTTGAGAAAGTCCAGTACAGAGCCACAAAAATTATCAGTGGAGCAAAACATCTCTTTTACGAGAGGAGCCTGGGTGAGCTGGGGTTCTTGAGCTTGGAGAAGAAGGACCTGAGAGGTGACCTCATTCA